>BMAT01004790.1:104662-158761 GCA_019649035.1 Elysia marginata
CTGTGGTGTTTTTTGCACCGAGAGCCCGGCACATATTAACAATAGACCTACTGTCCCTGATTTTTGGAACACCCCCAAAATCTGTTGCAAAAATACTGACCTTTCGCTTGCAGAAAAACAGGTCAAGTCAAATAGAGAAGTAGGCACACCATATTGCTCCAAAAAGTAGGTCAAGCTGATAGCTATCTTTTTTATATTGATATTCCCCTTTACGATAAATTCGCTGTCAGTTAAGTTTGGCACATTGACAAAAAGGATTCGCAAAATAGAAGTTGTATTGATAAATTGACTTTCGGTATACCATAGCGACACCTTATGTATTGCAATAGCCTGATACTTAATCCGGTGACTATTGTTTTTTCTGCAAAGAATATGTTACAAATCGCTCCATTTCCTCTGTAGATAGCTAATTCTATGTCTATTCTAGACCTATATCTCTAGGAAGTATTTTTTAAGGGCAGGGGGTTTTTAAAATTCTTGTCTTTTTTCCCCTCCCATTTGTCGTAATTACTATGAACTTTATCCTATTTATTTAGGAGTTCTTTTTAAGCTAACTTAAATCCCCTTGTCATATCTTGTCTTGGGCTTGGACCTGCGAGTTTTTCTACACGAAAGCCTACCTCTTTCATAGTATTTCTCACGCTAGTTTTGGATGCATAGGTTAACAGTAACCCTTTTCGGTCAAGAGCTTTATACATTTTTGAAAAAATAATATCTGTCCACAACTGCGGTTGTACCCTCTCACAAAATGCATCAAAGTAAATGATATCAAAACAACTAGCATACTGTATTTCTTCAATATGATCTAATCTTTTGTTAAAGCTAAAGTGGGCATTTAGAATATGGATTTTGTCCCAATCACACTTGTGGAGGGTTTCAAAAGTTTTTCTGTGAAAAGATGCGCTCAACAATTCCGGATAGTTGAGTTGTACTGCTTTTTGGAGAGGGATTGGGAACGCCTCTACACTTTCATAAAGCACCTTTTTTTTACACCTAATAGCCTCTAAAAAGGTAACAAAAGCATTGAGCCCGGTACCAAAGCCTATCTCTAAAATTCTAATATGCTTCTTTTCAAAAAGCGAAAACCCCCTTTTGATATAAATGTGATATGCCTCCTTTATCGCTCCTGCTTTGGAGTGGTAGGTTTCTTCCAAATCCTCTATTTGTAGGGAATGAGAACCGTCCTTAGTCGTTATGATGGTTGTTTTCAATATTTTTTGGTACTCTAAACAAGAGGATAATACCTGCCAGAAAAAATACAGACAAAAACATGACCGAATTACGCATACTTCCTGTTACTTGGTCTACAACGCCATAAATAGCCATGCCGAAAACCGTGCCTATCTTCTCCGAAACATCGTAAAAACTAAAAAATGAAGTGCTGTCTTCAGTTTGAGGCAGTAACTTGGAATATGTAGATCGAGACAGGGACTGTATCCCCCCCATAACAAGCCCCACAACCAATGCCACTATGTAAAATTGAGTAGGAGTAGAAATAAAAAAAGCATAGCCACATGCACACATCCAAATAATATTTAGGATAATAAGTGTGGGGATATTCCCAATAGATTTTGAGCTTCTAGCGGTAAGGAAAGCCCCAAAAATGGCGACAATTTGTATAAGCAGTATACTCACAATAAGTCCCATAGTTTTTTCTTCTGAAGAACCCCAAGATATTTCTTGCTCCCCAAAATAAGTAGCGATGAGCATCACCGTTTGGACGGAAGTACTGTAGATAAAAAACGCGATTAGAAAGCCCTTTAGCTGTCTATTATCTTTGAGCTGAAACCACACATATTGTAACTCTTTAAAGCCTTTAAAAAATGAGTCAAACCCGATTTTCTTTTCTTTCTTCACACCTTTTGGCAGTATAAAAAATGGGATTTGGCTAAAGACAATCCACCACACTCCCACCGTGATAAAGCATATCCGCATCGCGTGAATGGAAGTATGCGCTTTGTCTCCCATAAATCCGTAGAAAGAGGGAAACATGATCATAGAAAGGTTAAATATCAAAAGCACAATAGAGCCTATATAACCGAGTGCAAAACCCTTTGCACTGGCATAATCTTGCTGCGCTTTAAAGGCTATATCGGGCAAATAGGAATTATAAAATACAAGACTCCCCCAAAACCCAACTATCGCCAAAAAATAAAACGAAAAACTTGTAATCAAATAACTGATGTCAAAGCTGTAAAGAGCAATGCAACCCAATGCCCCTAGATAGCAGAAGCATTTCATAAAGATTTTTTTGTTACCTACATAATCTGCCACACCAGAAAGAAAGGGCGAAAGCACAGACACAAAAAGAAAAGCCAACGCAGTTACCAAGGTAATAAGGGCAGAGTACTTAAAATCTATTCCCGCAATATTCACAGAAGATAGCCCCTCCATACGGAAAAGAGCCGTGTAAAAAATAGGAAAAATAGTAGACGAGATAACCAACGGATAGACAGAATTTGCCCAGTCGTAGAAAGCCCACCCTCGGATGAGATTTTTATGTCCCTTTTGGTAAACAGACCTTTTTATCATAAAAATGGACGAGTTGTCAGCTTGAATCAACAAATCTAAAAATTAAATTGTGAATACCTTAACTAATATTAAAAACGCTATAGTCTATTTTTTAGATTAATTTTTTGAACGAAAAACCATAGATTTGCCAGTTATATATCCGAATATGACTATATTAGATGATTTAAAATACTCGAAAGACCACGAATGGGTCAGGATGGAGGCTAATGTGGCTACCATTGGGATTACGGATTTTGCGCAGAGCGAATTGGGAGATATTGTTTATATAGAAGTAGAAGCCGTTGGTGAGATTTTGGAGACAGGTGATATCTTCGGGAGTGTAGAAGCGGTGAAAGCTGTGTCGGATTTGTTTTTGCCTGTGTCGGGGAAAATTTTAGAGTTTAATGAAGCTATTAACGACAGCCCCGATAAAGTGAATAGAGACCCCTACGGAGAAGGCTGGATAATAAAGGTAGAAATTGAAACGAAAGAAAATGTGAGTAACTTACTCTCTGCTGAATCGTATAAAGAACTCATCGGTGCTTAAATTGTACTCAAATTGTATTTAAAAAGCACCCCGCTTGTCAAAATTCACAAAAGTCTGGGGGCAAAAATGGTTGCCTTTGCTGGCTATGAGATGCCTGTACGATATGACAGTATCATTGCTGAACACCACTGTGTTCGTGAAAATGTAGGGGTTTTCGATATTTCCCATATGGGAGAGTTTTTGGTAGAGGGTGGAAGGGCTTTGGACCTTCTCAGGTCAATCCTTACAAATGATCCCGAAGGCCTAAAAGTGGGTAAAGCGATGTACAGTTGTATGACCAATGAACAGGGTGGAATAGTTGATGATTTGGTTGTTTATCAAATAGATACAGAAAAATATATGCTTGTGGTCAACGCGGCCAATATAGACAAGGGCGTGAACTGGATTTCCCAAAAAAACACGATGGGGGCAAACCTCAAGAATGTATCTGATGACATGGGACTTTTGGCCATTCAAGGTCCTAATGCCACCCAACTTTTGGAAAATCTAACTGATGTCCCCTTGGCTGATATTCCTTTTTACCATTTCACTATCGGCTCTATTTGTAGCATTGCCGATGTGATTATTTCTGCTACAGGATATACTGGTAGCGGTGGATTTGAACTCTATTGCAAGAGCGAGGACTTGAATACACTTTGGAATAACATATTTGAAGAAGGTAAAAGTCTAAAAGTCAAACCCATTGGCTTGGCGGCAAGAGACACGCTAAGATTGGAAAAAGGCTACTGTCTTTATGGAAATGATATTGACGACACCACCTCACCCATAGAAGCGGGACTGGGTTGGGTGACAAAGTTTAACCACCCTTTTACTGCTAGTTCTATATTGAAGATACAAAAGGATAAGGGTAGCCGAAGTAAGTTAGTAGGTTTTGAGATGCTTGAAAAAAGCATTCCCCGAAAGGGCTACCCCATTTTAGACGAAAACGGATATGAAGTGGGACATGTAACTAGTGGCAACCTGTCTCCATCCACCGGGAAGCACATTGGTATGGGGTATGTGCAAACAGCTCTCTCTAAACCTGAAACGAAAATATATATTGGCATAAGAAAAGAAAAAATAGTTGCCAAAGTAGTAAAACTGCCGTTTTTATAACTCTCTATGGAGCGGGCTGATAAAATATTAGCTGAAATTAAAGAGGGAAAGCTAAAGTCCATCTACTTCCTAATGGGGGAAGAGCCTTACTTTATAGATAAAATATCCAACTATATAGAGCATAACCTCCTGACAGAAGAGGAAAAAGGCTTTGACCAAACAGTTGTCTATGGTGATGATACAGATATTGATGCCATCATGATTATGGCTAGTCGCTACCCGTTAGTCGCTAAAAATCAAGTAATTATAGTAAGGGAAGCGCAAAGGCTAGCCATGTCCATAGAACAACTTTCCAGTTATGTTGAGAAAGCCATACCGCAAACAGTTCTCGTGATTTGCTACAAACACAAAACTATAGACAAACGAAAAAAACTCTACAAAGCACTACAAAAAAAGGGGGTCATATTGGAAAGCAAAAAACTCTATGAGCATCAGGTATCTGCTTGGATAAAGCGATATATTCACTCTTTAAACTATCAAATAGATGAAATTTCTGTGCAGTTGCTCTCAGAAAGTCTCGGTTCGGATATCTCAAAAATTGAAGGAGAAATAAAAAAACTTACCCTCATACTTCCTAAAAATGGGTGCATTACGACAACGCTGATAGAGAAATATATCGGAATAAGCAAAAAGTACAACAACTTTGAGCTAAGACGCTCCTTATCCTGCGATGATGTCCCCAAAGTGTACAAGATTTGCCAATATTTCTCACAAAATCCGAAGGAAAATCCCATTGTCGTAACCTTATCTGTGCTGTATAACTTTTTTTCTCAAATCTTAAAATATCATGGTTTGACAGACAAGACAAAGGGTAATATCTCGAAGATACTAGGTGTAAATCCATTTTTTGTAGGGGAAATAAAACAGGCTGCAAGCTTATATCCGATGAGACAAATAAGCTATATAATAGATACTATAAGGAATATAGATAACAAAAGTAAAGGCATAGAAGCCACTCCAACACCCCATTATGAACTATTAAAAGAGCTTGTTTTAAATATCCTTATCAGGAGGGCTTAAGCCGTCTCATACGAAACTTTGTATCACTTTTTAAAAGTGAGTAATATGCCCTATCTTCGTCGGGTAAAATTTAAGAGGGATTTATGAAAAAAATTATTACGACTAAAAATGCTCCCGAGCCTATAGGACCCTATAGTCAGGCTGTTGTGTACAACCAAATAGTTTACACTTCGGGGCAAATAGCACTGAACCAAAAAAGTGGTGAACTGATAAATGATTCTATAGAAAAAGAGACCGAGCAGGTTATGGAAAATCTAAAGGCAGTCCTTATAGAGAGCGGAAGTGCGTTAGAAAAAGTCATAAAATCTTCCATTTTCATATCGGATATGAATAATTTTTCTAAGGTAAACGAAGTCTACGGAAAGTATTTTCAGAGTGAAATAGCCCCCGCTAGGGAGACTGTAGAAGTAGCCAACCTTCCAAAGTTTGTAAATGTCGAAATATCCATGATTGCACACCTTTAGCCAAAAAGGGAAATGCTTCTTTAGGAGTGGGAGAATATTATAACTACATTAAGGCTCTTCACATTATCTTCGTAATCACTTGGTTTGCAGGGTTGTTCTATATGCCAAGACTTTTTGTCTACATCATAGAAGCCTCAAAAAAAACATCTAAAGAAAAAGACATCTTGACAAAGCAATTACTCATCATGGCAGATAGACTATGGCATATTATTACACTCCCCTCCTCAATATTGGCAGTTGGCTTTGGGATATGGCTAATAGTGATCACTCCCGAATGGCTAAAAATGGGCTGGATGCATATCAAACTTACATTCGTTATATTACTGATAATCTATCACTTCAAAACTTATGGTATATTCAAATCCCTACAGGAAGGACGGTGCAAAAAAAGTGCTATGTATATGCGATTTTGGAATGAAGGTGCCACAATATTCTTAATTGCCATTGTGTTTTTAGCCGTATCGAAAAATCAGATAAGTTGGCTTTGGGGTATTTTTGGAATATTGGGACTGGGTATTTTATTGGTCATTTTTATAAATCTCTACAAAAATAGGAGAGCAAATAGAAAGGAACAGGTTTAAACCCTCAATGTTGATAAATCTACACTTATTTGAGGGCTTCTCTACTTCATATTTGTGGCGTAAATCAGTAACTTAGCAGGGCTAATTTGGAGGCACTTTATTATGGCATTAGGTGAAACTGTAAACGGTTATTCGGCGAGTAGTATTCAATCCCTAGAGGGGATGGAGCATGTGAGGAAAAGACCCTCCATGTATATTGGTGATGTGGGTACAAGGGGTTTGCATCACTTGGTTTACGAAGTTGTAGACAACTCCATAGATGAGGCACTAGCAGGCTATTGCGACACTATAGTTGTAGCCATCAACAAAGACAATTCCATAACCGTAGAAGACAACGGAAGGGGAATACCTGTAGATATACACAAAAAAGAAGGTGTTTCGGCTCTAGAAGTTGTGATGACCAAAGTAGGTGCGGGTGGTAAATTTGACAAAGATTCTTATAAAGTTTCGGGAGGCTTACACGGTGTTGGTGTATCTTGTGTAAACGCCCTGTCCAAATACTTAAAAGCTACCGTTTATAGAGATGGAAAAGAGTGGGAACAAGCCTATGAAGAGGGGAAAGCATTGTACCCTGTAAAGGAAGTAGGCATATCAGACAAAACTGGAACCTCCATAACATTTATTCCTGATGATACAATTTTTGAGCAAACAACCGTGTACAGCTACGACACTTTAGCATCAAGAATGAGAGAATTGGCATACCTCAATAGAGGTATAAAAGTTACTCTGATAGACAAGAGAAGTCTCAATGGCGATGGTACACACAGCCAAGAGGTCTTTCATTCAGAAAAGGGGCTTGAAGAATTCGTTCGCTTTTTAGACAAGACAAGGGAGCCTATTATTGGCAAAGTGGTTTCTATGGAAGGAGAGAGAAATGGCATCCCCGTAGAGATAGCAATGATTTACAACACCTCTTACAATGAGAACCTACACTCTTATGTAAACAACATTAATACACATGAGGGAGGCACCCACTTATCCGGATTTAGAAGGGGGCTCACCAATGCTCTGAAAAAATATGCCGATAACTCTGGGATGCTAGAAAAACTAAAATTTGAAATTTTAGCTGATGACTTCCGTGAGGGGCTTACCGCCATTATCTCTGTAAAAGTTCAGGAGCCTCAATTTGAAGGACAGACCAAAACTAAGTTGGGCAACCGTGAGGTTGTTTCTGCCGTGTCTCAAGCTGTTTCCGAAATGTTGGAAAACTATTTGGAAGAGAACCCCAATGCTGCCAAAACTATTGTTGAGAAAATAGTTTTAGCAGCACAGGCAAGGCATGCTGCTAAGAAAGCCCGTGAAATGGTACAACGGAAGTCTGCACTCGGCGGGTTTGGTCTGCCGGGAAAACTCTCTGACTGTTCCGAAGAGGATCCGGAAAGTTGCGAGGTGTTTCTAGTAGAGGGGGACTCTGCGGGGGGAACAGCCAAGCAAGGCAGAGATAGAAACTTTCAGGCAATATTACCCTTGCGAGGGAAAATACTCAATGTAGAAAAGGCAATGCAACACAAAGCCTTTGAAAATGAAGAGATAAGAAACATATTTACCGCCTTGGGTGTAACCATCGGAACAGAAGAAGACAGTAAGGCTCTAAACATAAGCAAATTGAGATACCATAAGGTAGTGATAATGTGTGATGCAGATATTGATGGTTCGCATATCGCTACGCTTATCTTGACATTTTTCTTTCGCTACATGAAAGAATTGATAGAAAATGGGCATGTGTATATCGCCACACCCCCTTTATATTTAGTGAAAAGAGGTGTAAAAAGGCAATATGCTTGGAATGACAAAGAGCGAGATGCCATAATTAAGGACTACGGAAATGGGGCTTCTGTTCAAAGATACAAAGGTCTCGGAGAGATGAATGCAGAGCAACTTTGGGAAACTACCATGAATCCAGAAAACAGAACCCTGCGACAGGTAAGTATAGAAAATGGCTCAGAAGCGGATAGAATATTCTCTATGTTAATGGGGGATGAAGTCGCTCCTAGAAGAGAGTTTATAGAACAAAATGCAGTGTACGCCAACATAGATGTCTAAATAACACGCGAAGTAGAAATAAAATAATTTTGGTATGAGTCTAGTTTTTAAATTCAATAAATTATGAAAGTTACAATAGTAGGAGCAGGAAATGTCGGTGCCACTTGTGCAGATGTTATTGCCTTTAAAAGAATAGCTTCAGAGATTGTTATATTAGACATAAAGGAAGGACTTGCAGAGGGGAAAGCATTGGATATAAGCCAAACAGCCACCACTTTGGGCTTTAATACTAAAGTTTTGGGAACAACTAATGACTACAGCAGAACTGCTGATAGCGATGTTGTCGTGGTAACCTCTGGAATACCAAGAAAACCCGGTATGACAAGAGAAGAGCTTATAGGAATCAACGCTGGAATTGTAAAAACTGTCTGTAAGAACATCCTGCAACACTCTCCAAACACAACTATCGTAGTGGTTTCTAACCCTATGGACACCATGACCTATTTGGCTCATAAAACTTTGGGACTTCCCAAAAATAAAATTATTGGAATGGGTGGTGCATTAGACAGCTCAAGATTTAAGACATACCTCTCTATAGCTTTAAGAAAACCTGCTAGTGATATTCATGGAATGGTTATCGGGGGACATGGAGACAGCACAATGATACCCCTCATAAGGTTAGCAACTTACAACGGTATGCAGGTATCAGAATTTTTATCAAAAGATGAACTGAAAAAAATTGCATCAGATACTATGGTTGGGGGGGCTACACTCACAAAACTCTTGGGTACTTCTGCATGGTATGCTCCTGGAGCCTCAGTAGGATATTTAGTAGACAGTATCCTCAATAACCAAAAGAAGATCATTCCTTGCTCTGTACTTTTGGAAGGTGAATACGGACAAGATGACATCTGTATAGGCGTGCCCACCGTAATAGGGAAGGATGGTGTAGAGGATATTTTAGATATTCAACTTAACAGTGAGGAACAAAAACTTTTTGAAAAAAGTGCACAAGCTGTGAGGAATATGAACAATGCTTTGGACAGTGTACTGAAGTGAAATCGTATTTCAACGAAAGCATGGTAATCATTCACACTGCGAAGATTATCCCATTGTTCTTTTTGTATATCTCTTTAGTCTGTACCCTTTGCAA
This sequence comes from Elysia marginata, assembly GCA_019649035.1. Lineage (NCBI taxonomy): Eukaryota > Metazoa > Mollusca > Gastropoda > Plakobranchidae > Elysia > Elysia marginata. The sequence goes on from BMAT01004790.1 coordinate 114,017, forward strand.
AACAGAGTAGACCAATTATTTTCAAAAAATAAAAAGATACTATCCGTATACTTTACAGCGGGGTTCCCAAAATTGGAACACACTGTCAGCATTATTAAAAATTTAGAAAAAAGTGGGGTGGACCTTATTGAGGTGGGTTTACCTTTCAGTGATCCATTGGCAGATGGTCCCGTTATTCAAGAGAGTTCTGCGGTGGCTATAAAAAATGGAATGTCCTCTGAAGTACTTTTGGAACAACTTAAATATATACGGAAGGAAGTACATATACCCCTGATAATCATGGGGTATTTTAACCCCATCCTACAATATGGAGTAGATGTGTTTTGTCAAAAATGTTACCAAATAGGTATTGACGGGCTTATTATTCCCGATCTTCCCATAGATATTTATGAAAATGAATACCGTGAGTATTTTGAGAAATACAATCTCTATAATATTTTTCTCATCACGCCACAGACCTGTGATAAACGGATAAAAAAAATAGATGCTACATCCAAAGGATTCATCTATATGGTTAGTGCTACAAGCACTACGGGGTCCAAAAAAAAAATTGGAAATGAACAACGCCATTACTTTCAGCGCATTAAAAAACTATCTCTAAAAAGCCACACTCTTGTCGGGTTTGGGATAAGTAACAAAGCGAGTTTCACGCAAGCAACGGAATTTAGTAATGGGGCTATTGTGGGAAGTGCCTTTATCAATTTCTTAAAGGAAAATCCAGTATCTGATGTAGGCTGTTTTGTGAAACAATTTCTATGAAACCACTACTTTACCCCTTAAAATTTCACCCCATATTCAAACAACGAATTTGGGGTGGCTCAAAACTAAAAGATTTATTGGGCAAAGATGTCCATGGGGAGACTATCGGCGAAAGTTGGGAGTTATCAGGCATAGAAGGTGATATTTCTATCGTAAAAAATGGTGCCCTATCGGGAAAAAATCTAAATGAAATCATTGAGGATTATCCCGCTGAATTGTTGGGAGAGCTGTCCAAAAAAGGGAACTACAAATTTCCCATCCTTGTAAAGTTTATTGATGCTAAGAAAGACCTCTCTGTGCAAGTCCACCCAAATGATTCACTTGCAAAGCAAAGACATCAGTCATTTGGAAAAACGGAAATGTGGCATATTTTACAGGCAGAACCAAAGGCAAATTTAATTGTAGGATTTAGAGAAGATGTATCCAAGGAGTGTTATAAAGAAAAACTTCAAGCAGAGCAATTATCCGACATTTTGCAGTATGAGAATGTAAAAAAGGGCGATACCTTCTTTATAGAAAGTGGGCTTATTCATGCTATTGGTGGTGGGGTTTTACTCGCAGAAATACAACAGACATCAGATATTACCTATCGGGTTTACGACTTTAACAGAACCGACAAAGACGGTAACAAAAGGGAACTCCACATAGACCTAGCCCTAGATACACTTATCTATAAGAAAACCAACGACTACAAGGTAAAATACAAAGAGGTTGCCTGTAAAAGTAATGAAATGGTCAACTGTCCTTTTTTTAAAACAAATTACCTACCTCTAAATCAAGATAAGAAACTGAATATAAAGGATCGAAAATGCTTTTCCATATATCTCTGTACCGAAGGGAGTGGCACCATAGAAAATGACTTTGGAAAAGAACAGTTCCATATCGGAGAAACCCTATTGGTAAGTGCTAATAGCACCTACCTGGACTTTAAGACAGGTGATGCCGGTGCCAAGTTTTTAGAGGTCTTCATTTGACACCTAAAATCTAAGATGATTCTGTCTCGTTGATGTGATTTTTTTCTCTTGCAAATTCGTTTTTAACCATTTTGAAAAATTTTAACATATTTATTTCCTTTTTGTAAGAGTCTAAAAACGGCTATTTTACTTGGTCAAACCTAGCACTATTTTTACTCTGTTTTTTTGCTTCCAAAATAACTTTCATCAAGTTATACCCCTCCAGAAAATCTTTAATTACCTTGGAAAGTACTCAAAGATTTTCTTTCGAAACAGCTTGTAATAAATAAGTATTGATAGTATGTATATTTTTTGTTAAAAGTTTGGTCGTTTTGCTCCCCGGCAAGTCTTTTGAAAAAATGGGAAATAAATTTTCTTAATTTTATAATGCCTTAATCTGTTGTATTTCATAGTATTAGAGTAACAAAAATAATTGTTTTGCTAGTCTAAAAACCAAAGAAAAACCACAAAGAATATTTTTATAAAAAGCTTTTAAATATCCTAATACTAACAAAAAAGATCTTTTTTTACTTTATAATTAACAAAATTTTTATATATCTTCGTGATTTGTTTTTAGTGATGGTTTGTCTTATTGTCATCTTTTCCTTTACAAGTGGCTTACTCGTTTCAAATAAAAAAACTTAGTGCCTAAATATTGATTGGTCTATGAAAAAAACCACTACTCTTGCTTTCATTATTACCTTTTTATTTGCTCAGTTTCTCTTTTCCCAGCGTGAAGTTTCGGGAGTTGTAAAAAGTAAATCTGACGAACTCATACCTGGAGTTACAGTCCTTATCAAAGGTAAAAACAAAGGGGTGCAGACAGATATTAATGGGGCTTTTTCTATTCTAGTAAATTCTGGGGATATTTTGCAGTTCAAGTATCTAGGTATGGAATCTCAAGAACTTGCTATCAAGGATGATATGACATTTTTGACAATAGTGATGAAAGAGCGTAGTGAAGCATTAGAAGGTGTGGTTTTAACAGGATATCGCAAGCTAGAAGCTACAGAATTTGCAGGCTCTGCCGTAACGATAAAAGCTGATAAAGTACGTATTGGTGGTGTGAGTACTGTAGATAAGATGCTACAGGGTCAGGTAGCTGGTGTTCAGGTTACAACGGCTTCGTCTAATTTTGGTGTAGCTCCTAAAATTAGGATAAGGGGGAGTTCTTCTATATCAGGTATCAATTCTCCCCTTTGGGTACTAGATGGCGTGGTTTTACAACGCCCTATAAATGTAAATCCATCGCAAATATCTTCTGGTACTGCTAGGGCCTTACTGTCTAGCGTCTTGGGGGGTATTAACCCCGATGATATAGACAACATTACCGTCCTAAAAGATGCAACGGCTACCGCGCTCTATGGTACCAAAGCGGTGAATGGTGTCATTGTTATAAATACCAAAAGAGGTAAGAAAAATCAACCCCTAAAAGTTGCTTACAATTCGCTCTTTACCTACAACATAAAACCTAGTATAAAAAAATTTAATGTGGCCAACTCACAGGTAGAAACAGATGTTCATCAACAATTGTACGAAATATATCAAGCAGGGTTACTTAACTATTCAGCAGCAAATCAAGGTGCACTTACCAAATTAATAGACCAAAGAAATCGAAAAGAATTAACGCGAGCTCAATATTTAGACGAGCTCAGGAGAATAAAGTCTGAAAATACAGATTGGTTTGCGCATCTGTTTAATAATAATATTACTCAACAACACAGTGTTTCTGTACTCTTTGGCGGGGAGAAAACGGCGGGCAGAGCCTCTCTTAGTTTTTATACGGATCCGGGGTTTAGCTTAGTTCAAAATGTGCGACGTTATACCTTAAACCTCTCTAATAAGTTTAATTTTAGTGAGAAGTTTAGCGTAGAATTGTTGCTAAAGTATGCTGACCGTTTACAGAGAAATCCAGGCACTAGTGTAAACCCCTACAACTACGCCTCTAAAACTTCTAGGGCCATGCGTCCGTATGATGACAAAGGCAATCTAGAGTACTATAAAAAGTGGTATGTTGATTTTAATATTGTCAATGAGATGGCTAATGATTTTATAGATGTAGAGGCTAAAGACCTAAATGCGCAGGTACAGATTGATTATAAACCTTTTGACAAGTTAAAGCTCAAGCTTTTAGCCAATCGCACCACTGTTGTTTCATCTATAACAAGTTCAAAAACCGAAAATTCGGCTTTTGCTAATTCTTACAGAACGGAAGAGTTTAAATTTATAGAACAAAATAATAAATTATATAGAGACCCTAGTAAGCCTTCTAATAGTCTTCCAGAGACGACCATGCCCTATGGAGGAGTCCTAAAGTCTACAAACTCAAGAACCATAAGCAATACCCTTCGCTTTCAAGGGGACTATACTGTCTTAGATAATGACACCCATGAGTTAAATATATTTGCTGGTACAGAGATTATCAAAAGTACCTCTAATGAAGTTTTCCTTGATGGAATCGGGTATATTTTTGCCTCAGGGACGCCCTTTACAAAAGAATTGGCAATGACAAAACTCCTGACAGGTGGGAACAAGTATTATAACACCTCTGTTTTTAGAAGAAACCAGGTCTCTTTTTATGGTTCGCTTACCTATAATTTTATAAAAAAATACAACCTTACGATGTCGCTTCGTAATGACGCGACTAATATTTCTGGCGAATCCTCAAGGAATCGGTTTTTACCTACTTATACGGTTGCAGCGGCTTGGTTGGTTGACAAAGAAGGCTTTTTTAACCAGGAAGCTATTAGCAATCTAAAATTGCGGGCTTCATTTGGTCTCAGAGGGAATGCTGGGAACCGTGGCCCTGATGTTGTAGCCATACACCAAAATTTGAATAGAATATATAAAGGGTTCGATGTACTAGCAATTCACATATTAGAACCTGAAGTTTCTGATTTGGAATTTGAAAAAGAATATATCGTAAATTTAGGAGTGGATGTTTCTTTTTTAAAATATTTTAGCCTTACGGCGAACTATTACCATCGTAAAAATTTTGATTTGATAGGAAGTAAGGAAGTCCCACTTTCTACGGGATATGATGTCAAGACTATGAATTGGGCTACGATGACCAACCAGGGGTATGAAGCGTCTTTACGGATAAACCCAATAACTTTATTTAAAGATTTTAGTATTGCTACTACCTTCAATATAGGGTTTAATAAAAATAAAGTTGTCTCTAACTACATAGGAAGCAATCCCACCATATTCTATGCGACTAACATCGGTGGCTATGCTTTCCAAGGTAGACCATTGACAGGGCTCTATTCCTTTAAATTTTCGGGTTTAGATAGTAACGGATTAGCACAGTACTTTGATGCCAAAGGCAATAAGGTTTATGGCTTTACTGGTGATAACAAAGACTACGGTAATATTGAATATCAGGGAAGTAGAGACCCGCTCTATTCGGGAGGGTTTTCTTTTACCTTTAACTATAAAAAATTGAGTCTAACTACTTTTTTTAGTTATGTCGCTGGTAATGTCATTAGAAAACCTCATTTATACAAGGGGAATATGGCCTCAGACCTTTCTAATTTATCACAAGACTTCCAAGACCGTTGGCAGAGCTTTGGGAACGAAAAGTATACCAATATACCCAGATTATTAGATGCTCAAGACCGTACTTTTTTTCAATCAAAAGGCATATTCAGTGGTAGTCAATATGAATGCTATAATAAATCTGATATTCGTACCGTGAATGCATCCTATATGAGGCTCAGAAATGTATCCCTTAAATACGATATTCCTCAAAAAGCAGTCAATTTCTTAAAATTAGACTATATCTCTGCACAGTTGCAGGGGACGAATCTACTATTGTTTGCCTCTGAGAAACTCAGAGGCCAAGATCCTGAAATATTGATACAGGGTACCAATATACCCCCGATCACCTCTTTTACACTAGGTCTTAATGTTGGATTTTAATTTATTATGTTAATCTGTGAATACTAATACTTTTATACCCCGTTTATCATTAATTGTTTTGTTATCATTATCGGCTTGTTCAAAATTATTAGAAGAGAAAGTAGATAACCGGACACTTGTCAATAGTTTAGACGACATAGAATTTGCGGCAAACCATCTCGCCCCAAGAGCAGATTATCTATTTACTGATTTCATGACTGATGACTACACATTTAAGAATCTAGCAGGGCACTTAAATAATAATATAAGAGACAAGATAAAACCAATATATCAGCTGATTATCACTAAACAGAGTTTCCCAAAAACCTCTTTTTTACCATACGCGTTTAGTCCTTATTTGGCTTGGAAGCGTTATTATTATCATATAAATAATGCCTTTTTTATATTGAAAAGAATCTCAGAGTACACGCCGTCCAGTACTAAAGAGACGACTAGGCTAAACAAAGCTAGAGCACAGTTGCTAGCCATAAAGGCTTATTGTAATTTTATGCTGGTAAATCTTTTCTCCAAGCATTATGATAAGGCTTCCGCAGGGAAAGACTTAGGGCCTCCTTTTGTAGATCGTTTTTCTGCTGAATCCATCACCTTATTTAGTAGAATCTCTGTTAAAGCATATTATGATAAGATAGAAGCTGATTTAAAAGAGGCTTTAAAATACTTAGATGAAAAAAGAGTAAACAAATTGTATTTCAATGATTTGGCGATAAAGGCTTTGCTCAGCAGATTGTACTTGTACAAAAAAGACTGGGACAATTGTATCAAATACAGCAAGGAAGTCCTGGAGCAGAACAGTAAGCTTCTGGATATAAAAAGTCTAGTAAATGAGTATATCAAAAAGAAAAATATCATATCGGAATACTCAAAACAGTATTTTAACCCTGTTAATCATTCATATATCTTGGTGTCGGATAATACATATCAGCTTTTTTCATTTTTTTCGCACGGTTATTATCCTTATCCAATAAAAAAGTTTGCGGCACAGAATAGATTATTTTTTCCATTTATTCAAACTAATCCACTATTCCAAGATTATATTCCGGATAAGTGGGATTTTTTTTCTGGTGGTTCACAACGACTGAAGATTATGATGCCTTTGTTTACGGTAGCAGAAGTAAAGTTCAATTTGGCAGAGGCCTATATATACAAAGGTAATTTTTCAGAAGCAAAAAAGAATATAAAAGATGTTACAGATAAAAATTCATACAACACACCTCCGGATATAGTGGGTATAGCAAATGAAGAAGGTGCAATGATAGATTTCCTTCTAACGGCGAGGCGTCTGCGTTTTTTTTCTGAAGGAATGCGGTGGTTTGATATAAAACGATACAACCTAGGCGTAGAACATGAAACTGATGCAGGGACTTTCAAAATTGAGAAAGGAGCTTCTCCTGAAGACTATGTGATAAAGCCTCCTGTAGAAGAAATTAACCTTAGAACCGATTATAAATAATTAAAAGTGTTATAGTAAACTATGAAAACAAGAAAAAACATCACCCTACTCCGTATATTATTTTTACTATCCATTTTGGTAGTATTAGCTTGCAACAAAACAGAAAAATTAGAAATTCCTGAACAGCAAAGCACATATCAACCTGATGAAACGCCACTGGGCAAAAAACTAAAACAAATGTTTTATGACTATGATGTGGAAATTCACTACAAATGGGATAGGAGGGTATTTTCGACAGGTGCGGTGGCAGATCCTGCAAATACTAAAGATGTACTCCCCTACATAGAGCTAATGGAAGAGCTTTTCTTTAAGGCAATCATACATGTGGGAGGAGGAAATTTAAAGTTCTCAAAAAAAGAAACTCCAGTTAACTATTTTCTTATGGGGAGTGGTATAAACTATGGTGGTGCCGAACTTTTTGGTGCAGAAGGTACGGTAGGCCAGGCCGGTAATATACAACCCAATAGACTTACCCTAGGGGGGCTTACAGAATATGGCAAATTAGTTAGAAGAAAAAATGTGACTAATATGGCAAAATCAGATTTGAACTTTTTAAAAGCCTGTTTAAAACAAAGTGCTTTTGGTTTCCCTGGAGAGGGGGGATTGGCTGGTTTTTTGTATCATGAGTTTACGCATTATATAGATGCTAAAAGTGACATCCCCAAAGGCTTTGAAAAACCAGCATTTGATAAATACATAAGAGGTACTGATAGATGGAGATATAAGTCTTATGAACAAGCTAGACGGGAGGGCTTTATGCTCCCCTATGGTATGCAGAATGAACATGAGGATTTTGCCACCTATGTACAGATTATGATAACCTTTCCAAGAAGTGAAGTAGAAACTTATATGAAAAGTGAGGCAACCAAGATCAAGGCGAAAAAGGTGTATGAATATTATTTAGAAAGGGGGTTAGATCTCTACGAATTGCGTGACTATCTAAATTCGAATGAAATGAAAGAAAAATTACTAAAGATAAAACGGAAATATGAAAACTAATATTATAAAATGCCGGGGAATATTTATGATAATCTTCGTGTTGCTCCTAACTTGCTGTGAACGAGAGGCTAGAATAGTAATTCCAAAAGACCAAAGAGATATCAATAATGCTCATAAAATATTTAAAAAAATCCTCACAGGGCTCGATACACTGGGTAATAAAACTATTTGGGTAACCACGCCTATTTCTTACAATGATAAGGGTTTAATGCATTATACTTCTTGGCATAGAGGAGCGAAACCAAGTGATTTTTCTCCTTTTTTTATAGGGTATGATTTTCATGAATCGGATACTGTAAATTTATATACATCTGCGAAATTTCCAGTTTTTGAGACCAATTCAAAACAAAATGGTATACCAGACAACCCAAATACCTATCGCGTGGGGGGGGACTTTAGGCATGAGATTACCCTAGAGAGCTACGGAATTCTCTCTAATTTTAAACAATTGGCTATTATGGATTTTGAATATTTAATTGATTCTTATACCAAAGATACTGTCAATATGAGACCTGTTTATACAAGAGTAGTGAACAAAAATTTACAATTATTTCGGTATAGCAAAAAAGATTTTTTGAGGTATATCTTGGTAAGTAGAAAGATTTTTTCAAGAGATTCTTATAACTGGAAGGGTTTAAACCGCTTTTTAGGTGGGGATACATATAGTTCTTGTGAACTAAAAGATGGTAGTGGTAATGTCGTGGGAACATTAGGTTTTAACTATGGTAAAGCGATATTATCAGATGCTATTCACCAGTACTTTGATTCAAACCGAAATAAATTTGTTTTTAAAGTAGTTAAGGGAGCTAGTGGGCGTGCGAATAAATCATGGTCCAGCGATTTTATAACATTTGCTAAGAAAATAGAAGATCTAGGAATTTCATTCTTTGAAATATGTAGTTGCAATGAGAATGCTAAAAAGATAGTATTAGAATCCTACGGGGGTACCACTGATAAAACATATAAAATTGTAATACAGTACCCCTAAAAAAGTGCTTACCTTACTTTTTGCAAGTTTAATCAGACAAATAAGGGGATTTAGTTAGCTCTATAGTTGCATATTGTGAAATACATTTTGTATGTCATCATCTTCTTCTATGAGTTGGAGCAGTTTATTGACCTCGGCAGTTTGTTCCTCATTTAGAGTTTTTATAGTCTGAGGAATGCGCTCAAATCCAGAAGATAATATTTTTACCAATTGTTCTTCCAATTCACTTTGGATAGTACCAAATTCTGAAAATGGTGCGTGTATAAGTATACAATCCTGTTCTTCAAACACCTCTTCCACACCAAAGTCTATGAGTCTAAATTCTAATTCCTCTAAGTCTATTCCTGTTTTTTGAATCTTAAAATAGCATTTGTGTTCGAATAGAAATTCAACAGACCCAGAGGTACTCAATGTGCCATTACATTTGTTAAAATAACTTCTAATATTGGCAACGGTTCTATTGTTATTATCTGTTGCAGTCTCAATAAGAATGGCAATACCGTGTGGCGCGTAGCCCTCAAAAAGCATCTCTTTGTAGCTTTCGCTTTCTTTCTCGGTAGCCCTTTTTATTGCCCTTTCTATATTTTCTTTGGGCATATTGACCGCTTTTGCATTTTGAATGATTGACCTCAACCGGGCATTGGACTCGGGGCTACTACTCCCCCCTTCTTTAATGGCAATAGCAATCTCCTTACCTATCCTTGTAAAGGTTTTTGACATTGTGGCCCACCGTTTCATTTTTCGGACCTTCCTAAACTCAAATGCTCTTCCCATAATTATTTGGTATTCACTCTACATTTTATTGCTTACTAAAGATGTTAAAAGTGTATTTTTTTGAAATCTATTCTAGTCTAAGAAAAGTCAAGCCCCCCTGGAACAAGACTAATCTTCGTGCATAAATGCCTGTTTTCCCAACAAAGTTTCTTCACTTTCAACGCGGTTTTCATCAGGAACGCAACAATCTACTGGGCAAACAGCAGCACATTGAGGTTCATCATGAAACCCCACACACTCGGTACATTTGTCAAAGACAATATAATACACTTCATCAGAAAGGGGTTTTCGTTCCTCCTCAGCATTAGCTTCTTTACCATTTGGAAGTACTAAGTCTCCCTTCAGTTTTGTACCATCAGCATACTTCCAATTTTCAGAGGCTTCATATATAGCTGTGTTTGGACATTCAGGTTCGCAGGCTCCACAATTGATGCATTCATCTGTAATGATAATAGCCATATTATAGAGGGTTCTGTGTACAAATGTACTAATGATTTCAAAAATAGAGGCCTCTATATATTACTCATCATCAAATGAATGTAAGGCTATGTTCAATTAGTAAGTACGACAAATAGTAGGGAAAAATACTGATTTTATGATATTAAAGCTAGGTATGTACTTCGCTAAAATATAATCATTAGCTTAATGAAAATCCTAAATAAGTACAAGAGATACAGCCCTACAATTAGCCAAGATATGCATAAGAATATTTTGTATGTAATCGGCTATTTCAGAAGTATCAATTTAAAACAATTAAAACGATGTAAACCAACAATTTAAAAATATACTTATGTCCACTTTTGTGTCAAAAAACCTTAAAAAAAATGTCTGTATATTCAATTTTTTGTGAACATAATTAAGCATAAGTTTAATTAGTAAGGATTGGATTAAGTGAAAAAACTTAACCTTTGAAACACTGATTAAATAATTCTTCTTAAGTTGGTCGCACCTGCTAGTTGAATCTGCGCTATATTCATTATCAAGATAGAGTGTTATCTTCGTAGTTTTATCAATAGGTTAGGTATTTAAAAAATTTTAGTATGATTTCTTTTTTTATAAGTAGCGTTGAAATTGTTTTTATTATGCTAGTAGTGGTCATGCTATTTGGTGCGGAAAAGATACCCGAAATAGTTCACGGTTTTGGTAAGGCTATGAAGAGGATACGAAATGCTACCAACGAAATGAGAACTGAGATAGAGAAAAGTGCTGAAAAGTATGGTATAGACGAGCAAATAATAGATGTAAAGAAAGACCTGAAAGAGTCTAAAGAAAATATAGAAAAGGGGATATCGCCAATCAAAAGAACATTAGAGTAATAAATGACCCTTAAACATCATCATAGTCTATTTTTAAAAGTGGTGTCTTAGGGTAAGATTGGCAAGTGAGTATCATACCATCTGCTATTTCTTCGTCTGTAAGTACTTGGTTATTCAGCATGGTTACCTCTCCTTCCTTAACTTTAGCTATACAACTCGCACAAACCCCTCCTTGACAAGAATAAGGAGCATCTATTTTCTCTTTTAATAATATTTCTAAAATATTTTTTTTACGGGGCACTTTCACTGAAAGAATTTTGTCATTTAGTGTAACCTGTACTAGAGAATCTCCTGTTTTGATTTCTTTAGGAATGTCCGTATTTGCAGATTGGAAGGATTCAAAATAAATGCTACTAGGAGAGACCCCCTCTCCTTCCAGAGTATGACTGACAATATCATTCATCTCTTTAGGACCACATATATAAAATTCATCCGCACCAAATTGCCTTGTCATCTTTTTTACAACACCTCTGTCTATCCTCCCAAAGAGTGCCCCGTCTTCATTATATCTACTAAAAACATAAGTTATTCCAAATCTTTCTGAGTAAGTCCTTTTCAATTCCTTTAGTTCACTTAAGAACATCGTTTCTTTGGGGGTTCTATTACCGTATACCAAATGTACTTTTGAGGAACCTCCATTTTTCAAGGCAGTTTTTATGATACTCATATTAGGGGTAATACCACTCCCCGATGCGAAAATCATAATGCTCCCTTTGTCAAATCTTTCATAGGTATAGCGCCCTTCAGGCGTTCCTACTTTTAGAAAATCTCCCACTTTTAAAACCCTATTGGCATAAAGAGAAAATTTCCCTCCTTTTACTTCTTTAATGCCCACACTTAATGTCTCACTCTCAGGGGGACTACAAATGGAATAGCTTCTCCTCACATCAGCACCATCTATCACTGCTTCTAGAGACACATATTGCCCCGCCTTGAAATCGTATTGACTTTTAAGACTTCCCATCTCAAAACTAATGAGGGAAGAGGACGGCGTCAGCCTGTCTATTCGAAATACTTTTAGTAAATTCATTGGCATCTTACAAGAAGCTAATAACAAAGGCGATTGCTTTTCGGTAAGGAATTTATTTCTTAAAGTCCTTTTGATGACTCTTCCACCATATTTTTTAGTACATTTTTATAAGCTTTTAGCTTATCTCTAATACTATTGTCTGAAGCACCAATAATCTGTGTCGCCAATATACCCGCGTTTTTTGCGGCGTTGAGAGCTACTGTAGCTACGGGGACACCATTAGGCATTTGCAATATAGATAAAACGGAGTCCCACCCGTCTATAGAATTGCTACTTTTAATAGGAACCCCTATGACAGGAAGTGGCGTAATAGAGGCTATCATTCCGGGTAAGTGTGCGGCACCTCCAGCACCAGCAATAATTACCGTGATATTTTTCTTTTCTGCATCTCTTGCAAATGCAAACATCTTTTCTGGTGTTCTATGAGCAGAAATAATATCCGTCTGCACCTCTATATGAAAAGATTTGAGAACATCCAAAGCGTCTTTCATAACAAAAAAGTCACTTTTACTTCCCATAACAACAGCTACTTTCAAGGATCTAATTTTTAAGCGAAAATATAAGTTTTTGAGATTATTTCAAAAGAATATACATTCGACTAGCGAGTGCGATAAATCAAAAGGATTGTTTACAAAACTAGTTTAATCAGCGCTTCTCTTGAGCTCATCGTAAAGCCTCCCGTTTTTTTAAATTGGTAAATCGACACCACCCCCTTGACCGCGCTTGTTAGCCTAAGTCTACGGTTTTCTGTTATAAAAATATAATTAACTAAATTATGTAAATTTAGGGATTTTTTTAAGCTCAAAATACTATACAAAATGAAAAACGCATTGAAAATATTTCTTGGTTTTATAATGCTACTCACACTATCCTGTAGCCCTGAAAAAGACATAAAAGAAACAACTGAAAAAGATATAAAAGAAACACCTGAAAAAGATATAAAAGAAACACCAGAATCAGAACCAGCTCAAAATGATGTGAGTAATTTTTTATATAAACGTGTGATTACTTACGGAGAGGAGGGCATGGAGATAACCGGTTATAAAGGCGCATCAAAATATGTTGTTATTCCTGAAAAAATTAATAAGAAAAAAGTACTAAGTATTGGGGAAAAGGCTTTTTTTGAAAAAGGATTAACAGATCTTAAAATACCCAATAGTGTAACGCGTATTAGAAAGGGGGCTTTTTACAACAATCAATTGACAAGCCTTACCATACCCAACAGTGTAAAGAGTATTGGAGCGGGGGCTTTCGAAAAAAATCAATTAACAAGCCTTACCGTACCCAACAGTGTAACGACTATTGGAGACTGGGCTTTTTACAGCAATCAATTAACAAGCCTTACCATACCCAACAGTGTAACGACTGTTGGAATGTCGGCTTTTAGGAAAAATCAATTAACAAGCCTTGTAATTCCTAATAGTGTAACGACTATTGGGGACTGGGCTTTTGAAAATAATCAATTGACAAGCCTTACCATACCCAACAGTGTAACGAGTATTGGAAAGTTGGCTTTTAGTGGAAATAAATTAACAAGCCTTACCATACCCAACAGTGTAACGGCTATTGGAGCGGAGGCTTTTTCAGAGAATCCATTAACTACGGTGGTTGTTCACCGTAGGCAACAACCTCTAACAGGTATTATAGGTTATTCCGTATTCCCTTCAAGTTTAACAAGAGTATACTATCCTATCGGGACAGATTATCCAACTCTTTGGGCTGGTAAAGTTCCTTCAGGAGTTCAGTTTATTGCGCAATGATAAAACGGACGCTACCAATTTTTATGGACAAATACCCACGCCTCTACAGAACCCGCTAAGATATGGGCCAAAAATCAGTAATGATTTACCGCAACAACCATCAATAACTATAAAACTCATAAGATTATACTGAGATATAATCTTATTGATAATACTTATTTGCTCATTAATGATAAGAACTTAGGGCTTTTTAATGCTGAAAGCTTGCTCTTTAAAATATTTTCCAACAAAAAAGAAAATAACTTCACATATACACATATATTCTATTTATTCGTATCTGGAGAGGCTTATCAAGAATCATCTAATAATAAAAATGTATTGGAGTACAGAAGCTTTCTTTGTAAATATAAATCCTAAAAAGGCTTCTGTAGTAATAATTGGAAATGGAAACATTATAAACCAGTCTACCATGACAGGCAATGAGATTGACATAAAAAACGAAAAGTAAAGTTTTTGTAACACTTCTTAGCCTTTTCAAAAACTAACATACAACCTACAAAAAACCAACATTTACAAGGGTTTTATGGCTATTTTCGGCTTTTCTCACTCCCTATAATGAACAAATAATTTACATCAAATGCACACGAAATGGACAAAAGTTTATGTTTTTGCCACATTTTTCGGCCACTTTTCGTTTTGCCGATTACAGCATTAAGGGGAGTTTAGGTTTGCTCTACATTTTTTCATTTATTTCTACTTTCGCAGACAATAAATTACCGTATGAGGTTTGTTATAGAAGCGATAGATAATATCACAAATGCTCGTGTGGCTACTTTAGAAACAGAGCACGGGAGGATACACACTCCCATTTTTATGCCCGTAGGCACATTAGCCAACATAAAAGGTGTTCATCAACACGAATTGGCAAATGATATTAATGCGGAAATCATACTGGGGAATACCTACCATCTTTTTTTAAGGCCCGGTGTGACCACTATTGAAAAGGCGGGAGGTCTACATCATTTTATGAATTGGAATAGGGCAATACTTACAGACAGTGGTGGGTATCAGGTGTATTCCCTTTCCAAAAGCAGAAAAATAACTGAAGAAGGGGTTACTTTTAAAAATCATATTAATGGTGACAGGCACCTTCTAACCCCTGAAGTGGCAATAGACTTGCAACGATCTATCGGGGCGGACATCATTATGGCATTTGACGAGTGTATTCCTTACCCCTGTGAATATGATTACTCGAGTAGGGCTATGCGTCTTACCCACCATTGGCTAGAGCGGTGTATCAAGAAAAAAAATAGCAAGCCCCCGTTATATGGGTATCAGCAATATTTATTTCCCATAGTGCAAGGTGGGACTTACTCCGACCTTAGAGCACAATCAGCGAGATATATTACGGAAAAAGACTGTCATGGCAACGCTATAGGGGGACTATCTGTAGGGGAGCCTGCAGAACTAATGTACGAAATGACGGAATCCGTCTGTAATATTTTGCCTAAGTCCAAACCGCGTTACCTTATGGGAGTTGGTACGCCTGCAAATATTTTGGAGTGTATCGCCTTGGGGGTAGATATGTTCGACTGTGTAATGCCTACCCGAAATGCTAGAAATGGGATGCTGTTTACTTCGCAAGGCATTGTAAATATTAAAAACAAGAAATGGGCAAATGACTTCTCCCAAATAGACGAAAATGGTGTAACGGTGATAGACCGCCAATATTCCAAAGCCTATCTGAGGCATCTGTTTGTAGCCAATGAAATGTTAGGCAAGCAGATAGCAAGTATTCACAACTTGGGTTTTTACCTTTGGTTGGTGCGACAAGCACGAAAGCAGATTATACAGGGGACCTTTGGAAAATGGAAAAACCAAATGGTAAAAAAGGTATCACAAAGGCTATAAATTGTTATGCTAAAGATTATAGATAGATATATTATAAAGAGATACCTAACCACCGTTTTTGTGATGTTGTTCGCGTTTATACCCATTGGGATAATGATAGACCTCTCCGAAAAGGTAGACAAAATTTTACAAAAAGGCGCAAGTAAGCCAGAAATAATTATGTATTACTTAGGTTTTGCTGGCTATTTTGCAAACTTGCTCATTCCCATATTTCTTTTTATCTCAATTATTTGGTTTACCTCCAAAATGACGAATAACTCGGAGATAATAGCTATTTTGAGTTCGGGAATTTCCTTTGATAGGCTCTTGAGACCTTACTATATCGGAGCTCTCATTATGGGGGGCTTTGTTTTTGTGATGAGTATGTTCGTTGTACCCAAAGCCAGTGAGGTATACCAAAACTTTTGCTACAAATATATTTACAGCGACCAAGTTCAGAAAACAGATAGAATTTTTAACCAGATAAATGACAACGAATATGTCTACCTATCTAGTTTTAACCCGCAAAATAAGTTGGGTTATAACTTTTCTCTAGAACATTTTGAAGTAGACAAAATGACATTTAAGATAAATGCCAGACGTATTGAGTGGATAGATAGCCTTTACAGGCTCACAGACTTTAGTTTGAGACATATGGTCTACCCCAATGATGAGATTATTAAAAAGGATAAAATTGACACTATCTTACCTTTTAAAATGGTCGACCTTTCGCAACTCACCTATGTTGCCGAGACCAAAGACCTTTTCGAACTTTCAAAATTCATAGAGCAACAAAGAAAAAGAGGCTCACCAGAGCTCAATAAATATTTATTGGTGGCGTATAAAAGGTGGATAGTCCCCGTTACAGTTTTCATACTCACGCTCATAGCAGTTTCCGTATCAGTCATCAAAAGGAGGGGAGGTATGGGACTTAACCTGTCCTTTGGAATGGGAATTGCCTTTGTCTATGTTTTTTTTGATAAGATATTTTCAGTACTTGTTACAAATTCAAACTTTCCACCGTTACTCTCGGTGCTTATCCCGAATGGATTTTTCGGGCTATTGGCTTTTTATATGATACGAAAGGTAAAGCGGTAAATCCTTTTTGGATACAAAATAACCAACGAAGGGCTACCCGAATATCCAAAAAATGAAGCAGATTTTTAGACCCAGAAAGAACACAAATGGACATATTGATAAATGGTTTTTTTGTTACTTTTGCAAAAGTTATTCTCCCATTTACTTGTTTTTATGGCTTGTGAGGGGTTTGTATCTGACTTTATATATTATGGATACCCTAGGGAAATTGGCAAAGCGGTCTTGCTCCCTAAATAAAGTAAATTTTACTTGTAAATTATCTATATCAGGTAATGTCTTGTGTTTTTTGAGAGAGACAGAAAATTATGAAAAAAATAACTAAAGAAACTTATTTGAAATGGTATGAGGAAATGCTGTTTTGGAGGAAGTTTGAAGATAAGTTAGCCGCTGTTTATATACAGCAAAAGGTACGGGGTTTTTTACACTTGTACAACGGTCAAGAGGCCGTTTTAGCAGGTTCTCTACACGCTATGGACTCGGAAAAAGATAGAATGATAACAGCCTACAGAAATCATGTCCAGCCTATTGGAATGGGTGTAGACCCAAAAAGGGTGATGGCAGAGCTTTATGGTAAGGGAACAGGAACATCCCAGGGCTTGGGAGGTTCTATGCACATCTTTTCCAAAGCACATCGGTTTTATGGAGGACACGGTATTGTAGGGGGACAAATACCCCTTGGAGCAGGGATAGCCTTTGCCGATAAGTACTTTAATAGAGACTCTGTAACCCTCACATTTATGGGTGATGGTGCCGTAAGGCAAGGTAGTTTGCACGAAACATTAAACTTGGCAACCTTATGGCAACTTCCGGTAGTTTTTATCGTAGAGAATAATGGGTATGCTATGGGGACATCTGTTGTCAGAACAGCCTCCCATACTGATATATACAAGCTAGGTTTGGGCTATGAGATGCCCTGTAGTCAGGTAGAGGGAATGAACCCCGTAGATGTTGCAAAAGGCTTGGAACCCGCTATAGATTTGGCAAGGAAGGGCGGAGGGCCTTCATTCATAGAGATAAAAACATATCGCTACCGAGGTCATTCCATGTCTGATGCGCAAAAGTACAGGACAAAAAAAGAGGTGGAAGAATACAGAAAAATAGACCCGATAAGTCAGGTTCTGGAGATAATAAAGCAAAAGAAATACGCCTCGGAGAAACAGATAAAAGAAATTGATGAAAGGGTAGCCAAACGCGTTAGAGAATGTGAACAGTATGCAGAGCAGTCTCCTTTCCCAGAAGATAATATAATGTATGATGTTGTTTATCAGCAAAAAGATTATCCCTTTATACCCCACAAAATACAATAGACTATTATGGCAGAAGTTATAAAAATGCCCAGATTGAGCGATACCATGGAAGAAGGAACAGTTGTAAAATGGTTGAAAAAAGAGGGGGATAAAGTTCACGAAGGCGATATTCTAGCCGAGATAGAGACAGACAAAGCTACTATGGAGTTTGAGTCATTCCATTCGGGAATGCTCTTGTATATAGGTATTCAAGAGGGGGAGTCAGCTTTGGTAGATTCTGTTCTCGCTATCATCGGAGAGAAAGGCGTTGATGTTAAAAAACTTTTAGCCTCAGTAGGAGATTCGGACAATTCTAATTCTTCCAATGATTCCTCAGAGTCTCAATCAATACCGGAAAAGACTTCCGAAACAGAGAAAATCCCTGAATCAAAAAGTGTTCTTGTCCCGAAAGTATTGGAAACAGCTACTACTAAGCAAATTGGGAGAACTTTAGCATCTCCATTAGCAAAAAAAATAGCAGAGGAAAAAGGGATAGACTTACGCTATGTAAAAGGCACAGGGGACAACGGAAGAATTATAAAAAGAGACATAGAGACTTTTGTCCCCGCGTCATTAGATTTTGGCACATCTCTAAGTGTTAAAGTAAGTGAGGGGATAGAGGTTTTGGAGAACTCTCAAATGAGAAAGGTAATCGCGCGGCGTCTGTCAGAATCAAAATTTTCTGCACCGCACTACTACCTCACTATAGAGGTTGATATGGACAGCTGTATGGCTTTTCGATCACAGGCTAATCAGCCCGAAAATATTAAGATTTCATTCAATGATATTGTACTAAAAGCTTGTGCCAAAGGACTTAAAGCACATCCCAATGTAAACAGTTCGTGGAAAGATAAGACTACTGAGGTCTATAAGCATGTGCATTTGGGAGTTGCTGTCGCCGTAGATGGGGGGCTTTTGGTACCTGTTATAAAATTTGCTGATTCTTTGAGTTTAGTTGAGATAGGTGAGTCGGTAAAATCTTTAGTATTAAAAGCACGAGACAAAAAACTATCTCCTGATGAAATGGAGGGTAGCACATTTACGGTATCTAACTTGGGGATGTTTGATGTACAGGAGTTTACCTCTATCATTAATCAGCCCAATTCTGCTATTTTATCTGTGGGTGCTATTGTAGAGAAACCTGTCGTAAAAAATGGAGAGATTGTTATAGGGCATACGATGAAAATGACTTTGGCTTGCGACCACAGAACAATAGATGGTATAACAGGTGCAAAGTTTTTGAAAACTATTAGGGCATATGTAGAAAACCCCATTTCTATGTTAGTTTCTTAAAGTTAAGACTTTCTCACTCCTTTTTGGACAACTCTTTTTCTTATCTTCGCGAAGATATATGTGTGTATGGCTATTTTAGAAAAGATTAGAAAGCGTTCCTTCGTGCTTATCATTGTTATTGGGATGTCTCTTTTTGCGTTTATCATTTCAGACCTCCTTTCTAGGAGGGGTTTGGGAGGGATTGCTTCTCAAACTTCTGTGGGAGCGGTCAATGGGGAGACTATACCTATCGATGAATTTAGGTCTAGGGTACAGAACTTATTGGACAATTACAAAGCTAGTAATATTAGTATTACTAACAAGCAGGCAGTTGATTTTGCTTGGAATGATGTCCTTCGTGAGAAAATACTCCTTATGGAGATTCAGACTCTTGGGATAGAGTTAGACCATTCTAAGGTTTATGAGTTAGCGACTCCTATGTTTTCTAATAGCCCTCTTTTCAAAGATGAAAAAGGAAATTACGCTCCTGAAAAGGTAAAAGAGTACATCAAAGATTTAAAAATCACGAATCCGGAAACCTATCAGAATTGGAAAATTCAAGAACAGAAACTTTTAACAAACGGCAAAGTAAACCTTTATAATACTATGGTAAAGGCGGGTTTAAATGCCACAAAAATACAGGGCAAATATAGGTACAACGAAGAGACAGATAGAGTCTCTATAGACTATGTTAAAATTCCGTACAGTTCTATTCCAGACAGTTTGATAGATATTTCTGATAATGAGATTCACACATATATAGAAACCCATACTCGTGATTACAAACAAGAAAATGAGCGGGATTTACAATATGTTGTTTTCAAAGAAAAACCATCAAAAACAGATATAGAGGCTATAAAAGTGCAACTTCGAAAGTACCTCAGCCCCTTTGAAGAATACAACTATACTTCTAGCCAAACGGAGCAGATACCGGCTTTTCCTGAGATAGACGACAATAGGAGTTATATCAATATGTATTCTGACCGGCCTTATAGCGATAAATACCTTTTTGTGTCTGACCTTCCGGTGGCGTTTAGAGAGCAGCTATTTGCACTTAAAAAAGGAGTGGTTTTCGGTCCCTATGAAGACAATGGCTATATGAAAATATCCAAACTTGTGTCTAGAAAAATAGTCGCGGATTCCGTAAAGTCAGCCCATATTATCGTTCCTTTTCAAGGTGCTAAATTGGCTCCCGAAGGTGCAAAAACAAAGGATATGGCTAAGAAAACCATTGATAGCATCTTCCAACTTGTGAAAAACAATAAGAAAAAGTTTAAGGAGGTTGCAACTGAAATAAACACGGATGCGACCAAGTCTAAAGGGGGGGATATTGGCTGGGTGAGATATTCACAAATATCAGATGATACTTTTGATAAGAAATTTAGCGACTATATTTTTTTCAATTCTGTGGGGAGCATGGGAGTTGTAGAGACTGCATTTGGCTACCATATCATCAGGGTAGACCAAAAAGAGGCAAAGCAAATGGCTGTCCAGTTGGCTTCTATTTCTATCAAAATAGTACCTTCGGAGACGACTATCAATGAAATTTTTGCTAAGTCTACAAAGTTTGAAATGGATGTGTCTAATGGCATTGTGTCCTTTGAAGATGTAGCTAAAAGGGATAGTTTGGAAGTATTTAGAGTCAACAACCTGAAAATTTTAGATGAATCCCTAGGTAGTTTGGGAAGTCAAAGAGGTATTGTGCAGTGGGCTTTTAACGAAGATACGGAAGAAAGCGACATCAAGCACTTTAATGTGCATAATGATAATGTCATTGTTCGGCTTGTAAATATCCGTAAAGAAGGCTTACAGTCGGTTGACAAGGCAAGATTTACCGTAATGCCCATTTTACTAAAAGAGAAGAAAGCCAAGATGATAGCAGAGAAATACAAGGGGAAAAACATCTCGGATCTGTCTGAAGAGACGCCTTTCCCCATAAAAAAGGCTTCCAATATTTCTATGAAAAGTCTGTCAATAAAAGGGATAGGTAGAGAACCGGAGTTGCTTGGAGTCGTATTTGCCACAAAGCAAGGGGAAGAGTCTAGATTTATATCAGGGTCTTCCGGCGTGTTCAAAGCAAAAGTAACTTTGAAGACCAAAGGCAGTCAAATAGAAGACTTTTTTTCGTACGAGGTGTTGCAGAGGAACGCTTATGACTTAAGAAAAAATAACATATTTTCTATACTAAAGGATCTCTACGATATAGAAGATGATAGGCATATATTCTATTGATGAAGATCATCTCCTACAATGTTAATGGTATTAGGGCGGCTATTGATAAAGGCTTCTTAGATTGGGCTAAAAATTCCCAAGCAGATGTCATCTGCCTTCAAGAAATCAAAGCGACTATAGACCAACTAGATACAAATCATTTTTTGTCAGCAGGATACCCTTACAATTACTGGTTTAGCGCAGAAAAAAAAGGATACAGTGGGGTCGCAATTCTCTCTAAAAAAGAACCTAAGCATGTGGAATACGGCACAGGAATTTCCTATATGGATAAGGAGGGTAGAAACATAAGAGTAGATTTTGAGGATATTTGTCTGATGAGTATATACTTGCCTTCGGGAACTAATGAAAATCGGTTGGCGTTCAAATTACAGTATATGGATGACTTTATATCATATGCAAAAGCTCTAAAAAAATCTATCCCAAACCTTATTATCTCCGGTGATTATAACATTTGTCATAAGGCAATAGATATCCACGACCCTATTAGAAATAAGGTTTCTGGGTTCTTACCAGTAGAAAGAGAGTGGCTCTCTAAGTTTATAGACTCAGGATTTATAGATACTTTCAGGATGTTTAACTCAAATCCGCACCATTACTCCTGGTGGAGCTACAGAGCAAATGCTAGGAATAATAATAAAGGGTGGCGCATAGATTATCACATGGCAACAGAGAATATAAAAAATAGGTTGAAGTTTGCGGGTATTTTACCTGCTATAAAGCACAGTGACCACTGCCCAATAGTTCTAGAATTAGAATAGTTATGAGAATTGTCAAATTGTGCCTTTTGTTTCCCCTGCTTTATTCCTGCGTGTCCTCAAAGGCTTATGAGCATTTGAAGAATGAAAAAAACAAATTGAAAGTAGAGCGAGGGAGTCTCACTAAGCAATTGCAAGACTTGGAAACGGTTAAGAACGCTCTGGAAAATGACCTTGAAAAAAGTAAGAGTAAGGTGAAAATACTCAGCGTAGAAAATGCAAATCAAGAACAGGACATAGTGGCCCTAAAAAGGAATCTAAAGGCACTTGAAGAGTCGCATAAATTTTTGGATCAAAACAGGAGTAGTGCCATTGTGAGCATCACAAGAAAGAACAAGGCCCTTTTGCAAATGATAGAGAAAAAGGAACAAGCCCTTAGAGCAGAGAGCATCCGCTTAGAAAAATTGAACAAAGAGATTTCTATAGGAGAAAAGAAGATAAATGATCTAAAAGTACTTCTCAATAAAAGGGAAAATGAAATGTCAAGATTGAAAAAGAGCCTCTCTGATGCACTTTTATCTTACAAAGACAAGGGATTATCTATTGAGCAAAAGTCCGGAAAACTCTATGTTTCTATGGAAAATAAGCTACTTTTTAAGTCGGGAAGTTGGGATATCGAAGTTGCTGGACGGTCTGCCATAGTAAAATTGGGGAAAGTACTGGCACGGAGTCCCAACATCTCCATACTAATAGAAGGTCATACCGATAATGTAGCTTATATTGGGAAGAAAAAAGGTATCAATGGCAATTGGGACTTGTCTACCAAAAGGGCTGTAGAAGTGGTTAAAATTTTGGAGAAAAACAAGGATATTTCTCTTAAAAACCTTACTGCGGCAGGTAGGAGTGAGTATGACCCTGTGGCTTCCAACGAAAGCCCTGAAGGAAAGGCTAAAAACAGGAGAATAGAAATTATCATAGCTCCCAATATCGATAAAATCCTTAGCCTAGTAGAATAAAATTACCAAGATAATGAAGTACCTTTTACTTTCCCAATCCGTTTAGTTAAGATGGGCGATATAAGAATTCAGTCTGCGCTTATTTCCGTATACGATAAAGAGGGGATAGAGGAAGTTGCCAAAGAATTGACGGAACTCGGTGTGAGAATTTATTCTACAGGAGGAACACAAGCATTTTTAACAGAGAAGGGGTTTAATATCATTGCCATAGAAGAGGTTACCGATTTTCCCTCTGTTTTGGGAGGGCGTGTCAAGACCTTACACCCAAAGGTATTTGGGGGCATTTTGAACAGAAGAAATAATGAAAACGACCACCTTGAAGTTCTTCAATATCAAATGCCTTCAATAGATCTGGTAGTAGTAGACTTGTATCCGTTTGAAGATACGGTGGCATCTTGTACTTCGGAAGCAAATATCATAGAGAAAATAGACATTGGTGGGATTTCTCTAATCAGGGCGGCCGCAAAGAACTTTAATGATGTGCTTTGTATACCTTCGAAGAGCTTTTATCCCGATTTGCGAACTATTTTAAACAATAATAAGGGCTTAGTAACAAAAGAGGAAAGGCGGAAAATGTCGCTTCATTCCTTCGGCGTTTCTTCCCATTATGACATTGCTATTTTTAACTATTTCAATACCGATAAAGAAGGTGGATTGAGGTTGGACATAGACAATCAAAAGATGCTACGATACGGAGAAAACCCCCATCAGAAAGGGATTTTTTATGGTAATTTAGAAAATATATTTACAAAGCACAGTGGCAAAGAAATTTCGTACAATAATCTTTTGGATATAGACGCTGCGGTAAATTTGATTTCAGATTTTGATTCCAAAACGCCTTGTTTCGGAATAATAAAGCATAATAATGCTTGTGGTTTTGCGGTTAGACCCTCAGTAAAAGAGGCCTACTTAGGCGCTTTATCAGGAGATCCCGTTTCTGCCTTTGGCGGTGTTCTGGTAACCAATACAACCCTAGATGAGCAGACAGCAGAAGAGATAAACAAGCTATTTTTTGAGATTATTATCGCCAAAAAATATGAGCCGTCTGCACTAACACTACTTTCTCATAAAAAAAACAGAATTCTTTTAGAGTTAAAAGAAGACAGGGAAGTTGTTGGTTACAATCTTCGCACTTGTCTCAATGGCTTTTTGTATCAGGAGAAAGATGATGCTTTAGAGCTTACTTCTCATTTTGATTATGTTACAAATAAAAAGCCCTCTCAAACGGAAATGGAAGACTTAATATTTGCCTCTAAAATTGCTAAGCACACTAAATCTAACGCTATTATTTTAGCAAAAAACAGGCAGCTTTTAGCAAGTGGCACAGGGCAAAGTAGCCGTGTGGATGCACTTTTGCAAGCTATTGAGAAAGCTAAAAAGTTTGGTTTTGATCTAGAGGGTGCATCTATGGCAAGTGATGCGTTTTTCCCCTTTGCCGATTGTGTAGAAATCGCCTTCAAAGAGGGTATAAGGCGTGTCATACAACCCGGAGGGTCGAAAAATGACCAACACAGTATTGATTTTTGCAACGAAAATAATATGGGGATGGTCATCACAGGCGTGAGACATTTTAGGCATTAATCCCTCTAGGTTCTTTTTACCTTTTAAAGTGCGCTTCTTCGTCTCTCTTTATTCCTAAAGCCTCGTAAATATAGGCGAATGTAGATAATATTTCGGGTTTCCCATCTAAGATAGCCACATTATGTTCAAAGTGGGCGCTAGGTTTTCTGTCTTGGGTAATGATAGTCCACCTGTCCTTTTGTTGTTTAACCCTAAAATCACCCATATTAATCATAGGCTCTATAGCGAGTACAAGCCCCTCTTTGATAAGTTTTCCTTTTCCTCTTTTCCCGTAGTTGGGGACTTCTGGGGGTTCGTGTAGTTCACGCCCCAAACCATGACCTACTAAGTCTCTCACAACTGCAAACCCATGAGACTCTACATAATTTTGAATGGAATAACCTATGTCACCTATTCTGTTTCCCAAACGAAAGGCCTCAATTCCAATATAGAGCGATTCTCTGCTTACCTTCAAGAGTTGTCGGCTCTTGCTATCCACATTTCCCACCTCAAAAGTATAAGCGTGGTCGCCGTAAAATCCTGACTTCAATACGCCACAATCTATAGAAACAATGCTTCCCTCTTCCAAAGGTTTGTCGTTTGGAATACCATGTACTACAGCTTCATCAATACTGATGCAAAGAGTGTTGGGAAAACCGTACATCCCTAAAAAGCCCGGCTCCGCCCGATGGTCTTTTATAAATGTATAAGCCAGTCTGTCCAATTTTTTTGGGGATACGCCGGGAGCTATTTCTGAGGCAAGCATACCTAGTGTCTTAGATACCAAGAGGGCACTCTCTCTTATGTTTTCTATATCTTCACGACTTTTTAAGTTCATAAACCCGTTTACCTAATCCAGTCCTTTCGTCATCAATTCGGGTCTCACCCATTGGTTGAACTCCTTTTCAGTTAAATAGTTTAGAGATAGGGCAGCTTCCTTTAGCGTAACTCCTTCTTTATGTGCTTTATTAGCTATTTCGGCAGCTTTGTAGTAGCCTATTTTAGTATTTAATGCAGTTACCAACATCAGAGAATTGCTTACTAATTCTTCTATTCGGGAGTGATTTGGCTCTATTCCTGAAGCGCAGTGTTTCTCAAAACTCATACAAGCATCACCCAAAAGCCTTGCCGACTGCAAAATGTTGTTTGCCATCATAGGTTTGAAAACATTGAGTTCGTAATGACCCTGGGCACCTCCCACACCTATGGCGACATCATTACCCATTACTTGAGCGCAAACCATAGTCATAGCCTCGCACTGTGTCGGGTTCACTTTACCTGGCATAATAGAGCTTCCGGGTTCATTTGCTGGGATGATAATTTCGCCTATTCCACTTCTAGGACCAGAAGCCATCAAGCGAATATCATTGGCTATTTTGTTGAGGGAAACTGCCAACTGCCTCAAAGCTCCGTGAGACTCTACAATAGCATCATGTGCTGCTAGAGATTCAAATTTGTTTCTAGCTGATACAAAAGGCAACTCTGTGTATTTGGCAATATATTTTGCGACCAGCTGACTATATCCTTTTGGGGTATTGATCCCTGTACCCACAGCTGTGCCTCCCAAAGCTAATTCCGAGAGATGCCCCAAGGTATTTTTAATGGCTTCGGTGGCGTGGTCTAGTTGCGACACATAGCCAGAAAACTCTTGCCCTAAAGAGAGAGGCGTGGCATCCATTAGATGTGTCCGCCCTATTTTTATGACATCCTTAAATTTCTCAGATTTTTTATATAAGGTATCTCTCAACTTTTGAACATACGGAATTGTAATTTCCACTATTGACTTGTAGGTAGCAATGTGCATCGCTGTGGGGAATGTATCATTAGAAGATTGAGATTTGTTTACATCGTCATTCGGTGCAATTGTTTTTTCTCCCTCACCTATGGTTTTCCCTGCTAACTGATGACACCTATTGGCGATAACTTCATTGACATTCATATTGCTCTGCGTTCCCGAACCTGTTTGCCATATTACCAATGGGAATTGGTCGTCATGTTTCCCCAACAATATCTCATCACAGACTTCAGATATAAGGTGGCATTTCTCTGTTTCCAATACACCTAAATCTCTGTTGGTATGCGCAGCGGCCTTTTTGAGATATGCAAAAGCATAGATAATCTCTTTTGGCATAGAAGCCTCTTCGCCAATTTTAAAGTTATTTCTCGATCTCTCTGTCTGTGCACCCCATAGCTTTTCCAAAGGAACTTTTATCTCTCCGAGGGTATCTTTTTCTATACGATAGTTCATGTCTTTTTTTTGCAAAAATAAGAGATATTGACCTTGCTAGATTTAAAATTTTAAGTGTGATAAATTATTTTTTTGATGGTGGTGGATTTTCTATTATTAACTCCAAAGTTTAGGTTTTTGTATTTTGTGCTTTTGTAGTTTTCTTAGTTGACATTTTTAAGGCTTATCTAAGAACTCTAGTACGAAATAGATCCAAAAAAATAATTTATTTTGTATTTGACAAAACAAGATCCCACTTATTTCAAAACTAGCTTTTTTATATATTCTCTGCCCAATTCTCGATTGAGGCACATTATTATCTTTTCTTTGGACATGCTCAATTCCTGCCTAAGTGCCGGAGAAGACAAAGTAATGTAAAGCACCCCCTCAATAAAAATAATATTAGTTGTATAATTGTTTACCCCCTTTCCCATAGCATTTTTCCATATATTTTTGACTCTTTCCTTGATGATCCCCCTATCTAATTTATTTGTCTTGATAAAAAGATTCAAAAGGTTTTTTAGGCTGTTATCCTTCATTTTATAAGTCAAATATTTTGCAAGACGAAAATCTACTCTTAATTATACCTTCAGTTCTGCTGTGCTGTGTATCCGTTAGAAATATCTGACCAAATTCATCTTTCGAAACCAGAGAAATCAGTCTCATCACCCTGTCCTCATCTAACTTGTCAAAAATGTCATCTAGTAATAAAATGGGGGGGATTTTTGCCTGTTGTTTTACAAAGTCAAATTGTGCTAATTTAAGAGCTATCAAAAATGTTTTCTGTTGCCCCTGACTTCCATATCTTTTGATAGGATAACCTCCTAAATTGAACTTAAAATCATCCTTATGAACACCTACAGAAGTATATTGCAATATCTTGTCTTTAGGTAAAACTTCATCCAATAAATCCAAAATTTCTCGCTTTTCCAAATGACTCTGATAGACTATTTCTGGGGACTCTCCCCCTTCGACTACGACCTCATAGCGATTTCTAAAAATCACCGCAAATGCCTTTATAAAACGCTTTCTCTTTTCATGGATATTTATCGCCAATTTGGACATCTGGATGTTGTAAATAGACAATATTTCTTTATCAAAAGAGTGATTGATCGCAAAATATTTCAAGAGGGCGTTACGCTGAGATATAACTGACTCATAATCAATAAGATTAGTCAAGTATTCTCTGTCAAAGAGACTGATAACTAAATCTACAAAATTTCGTCTTGACTCGCTACCCTGATTAATAATATCCCTATCTGAGGGGGAGATCATTACAAGCGGAATAAAGCCTACAAAATCTGATAGTTTGCTGTATAACTTGTCATTTTTCTTTATGATCTTCTTTGCCCCTTTCTTAAAACTAATGATAATATGCTCTTCTTTTTTCTTTCTGATAAACTTTCCATCTATCACAAAGAAATTTTCGTCATGCTTGATGCTCTGCGTAGCTATAGAATTGAAGTAGCTCTTGCCCATAGAAAGTTGATAAACGGCATCTAAAATATTCGTTTTCCCCTTTCCATTCTTCCCTACAAAAGCGTTCATCTTTCGGTCTAAAGCAAAATCAGACGAAATAAACTGTTTGAAATTGATGAGGGATAGTGAATTTAGATACATGATGAGATTAGTTTTATGACTTCCACTTTTTTAGATACCAATCTACTGTTTTTGCGATGCCACTATCAAAATCTTCATCTGCCTTCCAACCCAGTTTCTGCTTTATTTTAGAGTTGTCTATGGCGTAACGCCTATCATGACCTGCCCTGTCCTCAACAAAATTGATAAGGTTTTTATAACTTTTGCCATCCCTCAAAGGGATTCTGCTATCTAAAATGTTACAAATGATACTTGCAATTTGAAAGTTTGTCTTTTCATTTCCTCCGCCTATATTGTAAGTCTCTCCGACAAGCCCTTTTTGAAACACGATGTCTATCCCCTTGCAATGGTCTTGAACATACAACCAATCTCTGATATTTTTGCCGTCCCCATATATAGGGATAGGATTCTGAAAAAGTGCATTTTTAATGATGACAGGAATTAATTTTTCACTGTGTTGTTTGGGACCATAATTGTTAGAGCAGTTGGTAATCATCGTATTCAGTCCATAGGTATGGTGGTAGCTCCTCACAATCATATCGCTAGCGGCCTTGGAAGCTGAGTAGGGAGAATTGGGGGCGTAGGGAGTGGTCTCTGTAAATAGTCCTGTTGTACCGAGAGAACCATAAACTTCATCGGTAGAAATATGGTGAAACCGGCTTTGTTCGCAACCTTTTTTATAGATAAAAGGCTTTTCCATCCAATGTCTGTAAGCCACATCCAAAAGCATAAAAGTGCCGTTGATATTACTTTTTATAAATACATCGGGGGTCTCTATACTTTTATCTACATGACTTTGCGCTGCAAAATGAATCACCCCAAAGAAATTATACTTGCTAAAAATCTGCTCTACGCAAGCTTTATTGCATATATCCCCTTCTACAAATGTATGCCGCGGATTAGCCTTTGCAAATAGAAGGTTTTCTAAGTCTCCCGCGTAGGTGAGTGAGTCTAAATTTACAATGTGATAATCACTATGTGTTAACAGATATTCTATAAAGTTACTTCCTATAAAGCCCGCACCTCCTGTTACTAAAATAGTTTTTGAACCCATTTATATTTCTAAATTTTACTCTTGAGAATCAGAGTGTAAGCGAATTTATAAAAAAGTATCTGTATTCGTAAGGAAAATAAAAGTGCCCCTATTTCGAAAAAAATAAGAACAAGAAACTAGCAATTACGCCTATATTAAAACTGTAATATTCAAAGGCTCTAAATATGTCAGACTTTCTGACCTGCATATCTATCAAGGGTCTTCCTATATATTTGAGTAAGACAAAATTAACTTTCCCATAGGTGTTTTTCTTATCTGATAGAGTAAGATTAATAATGTCCTCTACATCCAATTTTTGAAAATGAACCGATGAGTATAATGTCCTGATATAACATTTTATGGCATCACAATCTGCCATAGGAAAACCCGCGTAAATGGTCGAAAGATAAGAGGATAATACCATCCCAATAGCTATGGAGTTGCCGTGTAATATTGGATTTTCTGGGGTTTTCTTCAAAAAATAAGTCTCTATAGCGTGTCCGAGAGTATGCCCATAGTTGAGTGTTTTCCGAATATTTCTTTCTTCCATATCCTGCAATACCAGCTTATTTTTAATGAGAATAGATTCATAAATACTTTGTATTATATCATCTGAAAAGGGGTCGAGATTTTGTATTTTTTCAAATTCCTTTAGACCGGATATGAGGGTGTGTTTTATCATTTCTGCAAAGCCACTTACCACCTGACTTTTAGGCAATGTTTTCAAATATGAAGGGTCTACCAGTACCATTTTAGGACATCGGATAACCCCTATTTGGTTTTTTAACAGTCCCAAGTCTACCCCCGTCTTACCCCCCACCGACGCATCTACCATAGATAGTAATGTGGTTGGAATATTGATATAATCTATTCCCCTCATATAGGTACTCGCTACAAAGCCTCCTAAGTCTGTTACGACTCCTCCACCTAGATTTATCATCAGGCTTTTACGGTCTAAACTCAGTTTGGAAAGGCGACTCCAGACAGTTACACAAGTGTCTATATTTTTATATTGCTCCCCAAAAGGAATAGTAATATTTTCAAATTGGAATGCCTCTCCTACCCTTTCTTTAAAAAGTGGTAAAACATGCCTAACTGTATTCAAATCTGTTAGGACAACTATTTTGGAATAGTTATTACTTTTCAGAATATAAAAAAGTGATTCGTAAGCCTTAAGACCAAACTCAACCTTATAGGAATTGGATTTTATAGCGCGTATCATTTACCCCTAAAAGTTAAATGAAAATCTTCCTTCCTTATGAAAATCATCTATAATTTCGACAACTTCATTGGGGGAATCCGTTATTGAAAATAACTTCATATCAGCCTCTGAAATATAGTTAAACTTATCTAAAACCACCTTTTTTATCCAATCTAAAAGGGGGCTCCAAAATACCTTTCCGACCAAAACAATAGGCACCTGTTTCACCCTTTTAGTCTGAATGAGTGTTAAGATTTCAAAAAGCTCATCCATAGTTCCAAAGCCACCGGGTAGTATGATAATAGCCTGAGCATAACGCACAAACATCACCTTTCTCACAAAGAAATATTCAAAATTCAGCAATTTGTCTCCGTCAACAAATTTATTTACATTTTGTTCATCGGGCAAATTTATATTGAGCCCCACTGAGGATACACCAGATATATTGGCACCTTTATTAGCCGCTTCCATAAGACCTTCACCTCCTCCTGTTATGATACCGTATCCACTCTGTCCAACCTTACGGGCTATCTCCATTCCCAAATCGTAGTGAGAGGAATCCTCTCCTGCCCTGGTAGAACCAAATATGGAAACACAGGGTCCCAAATTGCTCATTTTTTCGTATCCTTTTACAAAATCCCCCATTATTCTAAAAATAGACCACGGGTTGTCCAAAGTCTTATTGCGCCACTTTTTTACTTCTGTATTATTTTTTTTCATTACACCCTATCAAATACAAGGCAAAGGTAATACAGTTAAGACTATTGTTAGAGCTAAGTTCCAATTAGTAATTGCGACAAATACTAACTTCGAAACAGCTAACTAAATTAGTATAGAAATAATTCTTCTTACATTGGTCAAACTTGTTAGTTGAATTTATGATTTAAGAATTATCATTTTTCAGAATGTGTTTTAAGGAATAAATTCGTAATATAGCATTAGCGTTGCACTGTCTAATTTTTTTATTGATTCTAAAAAAAGAATAAGAATGATAACAGTTTCTGAATCTGCAAAATCAAAGGTTTCTGAGTTGATGAGGGAAGACAACTTCGATGTCCATTCGGATTATGTAAGGGTGGGTGTTAAAAGTGGTGGTTGTAGCGGTCTTTCTTATGATTTGAGGTTCGACAGGTCTGCCTGTGAGACCGACAAGGTTTTTGAAGACAATGGCATAAAAATAGTGGTAGACAAAAAGAGTTATTTGTACCTCATCGGCACTACTTTGGAATATTCCGGAGGGCTAAATGGTAAAGGTTTTATATTCAATAACCCTAATGCCCAAAGGACTTGCGGTTGTGGAGAGAGTTTTTCTCTATAAAATATTCCTATGGGGGATATCCTATATAGAAAAGAGCTAGATGGTCTCAGGGCTCTAGCAGTATTAGGCGTAGTGGGATACCACGCAAATCTAGACCTGTGGGGACATAAACTACTCAAGGGTGGCTATCTAGGAGTAGATGTATTCTTTGTACTGTCTGGTTTTTTGATAACCAGTATTATTTGCAACCAGATGGACAAAGGAGCATTTTCATTGACGCAGTTCTATTGGAAACGGGTCAAACGGATTGTACCGGTACTCTTATTAGTATTATTCACTACTTTCTTAATGGCTTATATCATCCTCTTGCCGGAAGATTTGGTAACATTTGCCCGGTCTATGAGGGCAAGTTTATACTTTGGATCCAATTATTTTTTTGAAGCAGAAGATAGCTATACAGCGACAAAGAGTATCTTCAAACCGCTATTGCACACATGGACATTGGGGGTAGAGGCGCAATTTTATATGTGTTACCCTATTATTGTCTGGCTTACTTATAAGTTTATAAGACCATACTTTTTTGATATTTTGTGGGTTTTGGCACTTACATCATTTGCTTATTCGCAATTTGTACTTGCCCATGATCCAGAAAAGGCTTTCTTTTTTCTCTCTTCTAGAAGCTGGGAATTTATAGCTGGAGGGCTTCTAATATCCCCCCCCCCCAAAAAAACAAAGGGACTCGCTATTTTGGGACTCTTTTTTATCATATACCCATTTATTTTCGTAGATGATAGCATAAAACACCCATCTTTTATTACTTTACTGCCAGTATTAGGGACTTGCCTTTTCATCTTATTTACCCGCAAAGGAGACATGTTAAGCGACATACTCACCATAAAACCAGTTGTTTTTATAGGGCTTATATCCTACTCGTTATATCTGTGGCAT
Organism: Elysia marginata; assembly: GCA_019649035.1. Lineage (NCBI taxonomy): Eukaryota > Metazoa > Mollusca > Gastropoda > Plakobranchidae > Elysia > Elysia marginata. The sequence goes on from BMAT01004790.1 coordinate 147,222, forward strand.
CAGCCCATTTTTGTGTTTTATAGATTTGTGGGTAGCGAACATTTGGGGAAAAAAGCCTTTTTACTGCTTACTCTTATATCTATTGCTTTAGCCATATTAACTTACAAGCTTATAGAAAATCCATTTAGGATAAAAGGTACACAAAAAAAGAAAATAGCCATACTAGCTACCGTGACCTCTCTGTTGTTCATCTTATCAAATTACACAATAAAAAAAGAAGGATTCCCCGAACGGCTCACAGCAAAAATGAAACAATTTTACGAAGTGTTCAGTAAACCTGAATTTCGCAAACTCGAAGACTCTATCCACAAAGGAGTGCATATCGACGGTTATTCTATTAGCCAATGTAATTTCCGTACGCCAGCAACTGCCTGTCGCTTTGGTGATGAGTCTTGGGTGTTAGTGGGCGACAGTTATGCAGGTGTGTTCCACAACGCTCTCAAAGAAATATTAGAGCAACAAGGTAGGGGCTTGATAGTTTTAACCGGTGAACAAGACCCATTTGTTTCCAGTGATATCTGGTTTGGAAATGTCCCCTCTACCCCCCGTATGAACAAATTGCGATGGGAATTTATCAGGCAATTTAAACACCCAAAAACCTTTTTGATAGTATCAAATTACTACGCCTTTAATCATCCCAAAAAGAAAGTGCCATCCAAAAATGCTTTACGAGACGAAGCAATAGAAGCAACGAAAATAAGACCTGACATCGCTTGGCAAAGCTATGCTGATAACATTAACAAGCTGATAGACTTAGGTCACACGGTATATGTGGTATATCACATACCATTACCGGACATAAATGTGACAATTGAATTTTTCAAACAACTTAAATCGTTAAAATGCCTGTACCCAAAATTTGAAAACCAATACCACACTGGACATTGTAAAAGAGCTCACGAATATGCCAAAAAATTAGACTCGTATCTCAAAGACCGACCGGGATTACACAAGATTTACCCCACAGAGGTTCTCTGTAAAAATGGGCAAACTCGCATTATAGGACCCACGGGAGGACTGTATCACGGTGGCGGACACCTTTCTTATTTTGGGGCTAAAATGGTTTTAGAAGAACTCATTTTCAACAACAAGAAATAGAGAGAAAAATAAATTTACGATATAACCCTAATCTGTTTTTTTTAAACCTCGTAAATCTAAAAGTCCTTTGTGCTAAAATGATTGATAAAGATACCCTCGCTCTACACCGCCATTTGAGAGATAAATAGCTCGTGCCATTCTAAATAAGATAATTTAAATAAATCCATAAATTCGCTACGCGAAGACAACACATATTTCCTATGTCATTTACCGAAGAAGATCTCAGGAAGGACCTTGAAAACAAAGAGTACGAATACGGCTTTCATACAGATATAGAGTCTGAAACATTCCAAAAAGGACTGAGCGAGGAGATTATCATAAACATATCGAAAAAGAAAAGTGAACCAAAATGGATGACAGAATGGCGCATAAAAGCGTTTAAAAGTTGGCAAGAAATGGAAGAGCCAGAATGGGCAAATATCAAGTACAAAAAGCCTAACTTCCAAGATATTTCTTACTTCTCTGCCCCAAAGAAAAATAAGTATAAGTCATTAGATGAGGTAGACCCCGAGCTTTTGAAGACATTCAAAAAGCTCGGTATATCCTTGGAGGAACAAAAACGCCTCACAGGAATAGCCGTAGATGTGGTAATGGACTCTGTATCTGTAGCAACTACCTTCAAAGACACATTAGCAAAAAAGGGAATTATCTTTTGTTCCATGTCAGAGGCTATTCAAAATCATCCCGAATTGGTCAAAAAGTATATAGGAACAGTTGTACCTCCAAAGGATAATTTTTACGCGACTCTGAACTCTGCAGTATTTACCGATGGTTCTTTTTGCTACATCCCAAAAGGAATAAGGTGTCCTATGGAACTTTCTACATATTTCCGTATTAACCAAGCTGGAACAGGGCAGTTTGAGAGGACACTTGTCATTGCCGACGAAAGTAGCTATGTGAGCTATTTAGAAGGCTGTACAGCCCCTCAGCGAGATGAAAACCAATTGCATGCGGCAGTGGTAGAACTCATAGCCTTGGACAATGCAGAAATAAAGTATTCCACCGTACAAAATTGGTTCCCCGGAGACAAGGAAGGTAAAGGGGGCATTTTTAACTTTGTAACCAAAAGAGGGGTTTGTGAGAAGAATGCCAAAATCTCTTGGACACAGGTAGAAACAGGAAGTGCCGTTACATGGAAATACCCCTCGTGCCTATTGAAGGGGGACAACTCCATAGGAGAATTTTACTCTATTGCCGTAACCAATAACTTTCAACAAGCAGATACAGGCACAAAAATGGTTCATATTGGCAAAAATACCAAGAGTACTATTATATCCAAAGGTATCTCGGCAGGGCAGTCTCAGAATAGCTATCGGGGTTTGGTCAGAGTGAATGCCAGAGCAGAAAATGCAAGGAACTTCTCCCAGTGTGACTCGCTACTTATGGGTAACAATTGTGGTGCGCATACATTCCCTTATATTGAATCCAAAAACAAATCAGCACAGATAGAACACGAAGCTACTACTAGCAAAATTGGGGAGGATCAAATATTTTATTGTAACCAAAGGGGTATCGATACCGAAAGGGCAATAGCCATTATCGTAAACGGATTTGGCAAAGAGGTACTGAATAAACTACCTATGGAGTTTGCCATAGAAGCTCAAAATTTGTTGGAAATCAGTTTGGAAGGGAGTGTTGGATAAATAAAATAAAAATGTTAAAAATAAAGAAATTACATGTCAACATTGACGGAAAGAAAATATTAAAAGGTATTGACCTGGATGTCAACCCTGGAGAAATACACGCTATTATGGGACCAAATGGTTCTGGAAAAAGTACCTTGTCATCTGTCATTGCGGGTAGGGAGGAGTTTGAGATTAACAAAGGTGATATCATATTTGAAGGGGAAAGTATTTTGGAACTATCCCCTGAAGAACGAGCCCAATTTGGGATATTTCTGTCATTTCAGTATCCTGTAGAAATACCTGGTGTTACGGTAACAAACTTTGTCAAAACAGCTATCAATGAGACGCGAAAAGCAAGAGGCGAAGAAGATATGCCGGCAAGCGAGATGCTCAAACTAATGAGAGAAAAATCAGAATTACTGAAAATTGACAGGGCATTTCTATCACGCTCACTCAATCAAGGTTTTTCCGGTGGAGAAAAAAAAAGAAATGAGATTTTTCAAATGGCTATGCTCAAACCCAAACTTTCTATCTTGGACGAGACAGACTCTGGGTTAGACATAGATGCCCTGAAAATAGTAGCCGAAGGGGTGAACAAAACAAGATCTAAAAATAACGCCACAATACTGATCACACACTACCAAAGGCTTTTGGACTATATTGTTCCTGATTTTGTCCATGTGCTGTACAATGGAAAAATTGTTAAATCGGGGGATAAGGAACTCGCTAAAGAACTGGAAAAAAGAGGTTATGACTGGGTTATTGAAACGGTCTCTTAATTTTTAAAATAGTGATTATGTTTTTAGAGAAGCCTTGATATACTCCCTATTCATTCTCGCTATATTTTCTAGAGAAATTCCCTTAGGGCATTCTATTTCACAAGCACCTGTATTGGTACAGTTCCCAAAACCTTCCAAATCCATTTGCTTGACCATATTCAGAACCCGTTCGGTGGCCTCTACCTTCCCCTGTGGTAAGAGTGCAAACTGAGATACTTTAGCCGAAGTAAAGAGCATTGCACTTGCGTTTTTACAAGTTGCCACACAAGCACCGCAACCAATACAAGTAGCGGCATCAAAAGATTTGTCAGCATCTGGTTTAGGGATGGGGATAGTGTTAGCATCTTGCGTATTTCCCGAAGTATTTACAGAAATGAATCCTCCCGCCTGCTGTATTCTCTCAAAAGCAGTTCTGTCCACTACCAAGTCTTTAATAATAGGAAATGCCTTTGATCTAAATGGCTCTATATAGATAGTATCACCATCTTTGAACCTACGCATATGCAGTTGGCAAGTAGTTACAAGCCTGTCCGGACCGTGTGGCTCTCCGTTGATTTGCAGGGAACAAGTCCCACATATACCTTCTCGGCAATCATGATCAAATTCCACCGGCTCCTCTCCTCTTACAATCAACTCTTCATTGAGTTTATCCAACATTTCCAAAAAAGACTCGTCGGGGGACACATCTTCTATGGAATAGGTGACCATCTTGCCTTTAGAATTCCGATTTTTTTGCCTCCAAATTTTAAGTGTTAGCTTCATCACCTAGCTTTTTTATTTGTAACTTCTCGTTTTTACTTCTATATTTCCGTATACCAATTTCTCCTTGTGCAACTTCGATTTGGAAATATCAGGCTTATACTCCCATACGGCAGTAAAACTGAAATTTTTGTCGTCTCTTACGGCTTCTCCTTCTTCACTTTGGTACTCTTCTCTAAAGTGTCCCCCGCAAGATTCCTCTCTTTCCAAAGCATCTTTGGCAAATAATTCTCCCAATTCCAAAAAATCCGATACCCTAGATGCTTTCTCCAACTCACCATTTTTGGAGTAAAGATCTCCCGGTACTTTTACATTTTTGTGGAAGTCTTCTCTCAAGGCTCTAATTTCTTTCTGCGCCTCCTCAAGTCCCTTCTTATTTCTTGCCATACCGCACTTACCCCACATGATCTTACCCAGCTTTTTGTGGTAAGAATCAACTGACTTACTGCCATTATTACTGATAAATTGCTCCAATCTGTTTTTGACAGACTCCTCAGCTGCTATAAACTCTCTAGTATCATTGGGAATTTTTCCTACTAGAATATCTCCTGAAAGGTAGTCCCCTATTGTGTAAGGCAAAATAAAATATCCATCTGCCAATCCTTGCATAAGGGCAGAGGCTCCTAAACGGTTGGCCCCATGGTCAGAAAAATTAGCCTCTCCAATACAGTAACATCCCGGTATGGTTGTCATCAAGTTATAGTCTACCCAAACGCCACCCATCGTATAGTGTACAGCGGGGTATATCTTCATTGGGGTCTTGTAGGGGTTTTCATCCGCTATTTTTTCATACATCTGAAAAAGGTTTCCGTATTTTTGCTCTATAACGCCCTCTCCCAATGCTCTAATTTCATTATCTGATGAATTTGTACTTCCAGATATATTAGCTTTCTCCTTGCCATAGCGCATAATGGCAGAATCAAAATCTAAAAATACCGCCTCACCAGTAATATTTACGCCGTAGCCTTCATCACAACGCTCTTTGGCCGCTCTAGAAGCCACATCACGAGGTACTAGGTTACCAAATGAAGGATAACGTCGCTCCAAAAAATAATCTCTGTCTGCTTCTGATATATCCGTCGGCTTTAGTTGGCCTTCTCTGATAGCCTTCGCATCCTCTTTCTTTTTTGGGACCCAAATTCTTCCATCGTTTCTGAGTGACTCTGACATCAAAGTCAATTTAGATTGGTTATCTCCTGAAACAGGAATACAAGTTGGGTGAATCTGAGTGAAACAAGGATTGGCAAAAAACGCGCCCTTTTTGTGGATTTTCCAACCCGCCGTTACATTACAACCCATTGCATTGGTAGAGAGAAAAAAGACATTGCCATAGCCACCAGTAGCGATAACAACAGCGTGGGCTGAGTGTCGTGCTATCTCTCCCGTAACCATATTCCTTGCAATAATACCTCTCGCCTTTCCATCCACAATTACCAAATCTAACATTTCATGACGTGTAAAAGATCGTATTTTACCCCTGTGTATCTGCCTATTCATAGCAGAATAAGCACCCAAAAGTAACTGTTGCCCCGTCTGCCCCTTGGCATAAAATGTACGCGATACCTGGACACCTCCAAAAGAACGGTTGTCTAAAAGCCCCCCATAATCCCTAGCAAAAGGCACACCTTGTGCTACACACTGATCTATAATATTTGCTGAAACCTCTGCCAACCGATAGACATTTGCCTCTCTTGACCTATAGTCTCCACCCTTTACGGTGTCATAAAATAAACGGTAAATAGAATCCCCGTCCCCCTGGTAATTCTTGGCCGCGTTGATCCCCCCCTGTGCGGCGATAGAATGTGCCCTTCTAGGAGAATCTTGATAACAAAAAGTCTTCACATTGTAGCCCAATTCTGCCAAACTCGCAGCCGCAGAACCTCCTGCCAAGCCTGTACCGACAATGATAATATCCAAATGCCTCTTATTAGCAGGATTTACCAAGTTGATTTTACTCTTATGATTCGTCCACTTTTCTGAAATTGGTCCTTCGGGGATTTTGGAATTTAGAATAGCCATTTTCTTTCGTTTTTTAGATAAGTTTTCTCAAAAAATTAAGTGCACTACAGTAAATATCTTATATAGAAAGGGATAAATGCAAAAGCCAAAGGAATTAAAAAAGAAACAACCTTCCCTTTTTTCTTTATTATATTATTAAGTTTTGGGTGGTTAATACCCAGAGACTGGTATGCAGAAGCGTACCCATGAGACAGGTGATAGCCCAAAGCAAGCATAGAAAGCGCATAAAACCACACCCAAAACAGTCCCATAGAATCATCCTGAAAAGATTTTAGCGTAAGTTTGTACAGGTCCTTTACTATTTTACCATTAGCCGTTTGGTAGGTTTCTAATGATCCAAACTTGTATTCTGCCCAGTACATATTCATGTGTACAACTATAAATAGCAAAATAATAGTCCCCAAAAAACCCATATTTCGGGAGGCCCACCGTGCATTTGCGCTACCCTTATACTTCACATAAGGCACACCTCTCGCCATCTTATTTTGGAAAACTAAAAAAATGCCGTCTACAGCGTGAAAAATAATGCTGATATAAGTGAGATAAGATAGTAGTTTCACTGCGGGGTTAGTTGTCATAAAAAGCGCGTACTCATTGAACTGATCTCTGGCAACAGTCATATCTGAAATGAGCAACTGGAGATTTCCCAAAAGGTGTCCCAAAAGGAAGAGCGTAAGAAACAAACCTGTGAGTGCCATCCAATATTTCTTTGCCAACGAAGATTTTAGAAAAGCAGAATTTGACATAACAGATATTTTTTTGAGAAAAAAGTCGCCACAAATTTATTATAGTAGAACCTCTTTTAGGATATTTTTTCTTAGTTTATTTTGATTCTAAAGAACCTAGTTTGTTTTGGACTTTTTGGACGATGCTGAATATAAAAGTATTGTAGCTACTCCTTTCCCAATATACTAATATCAGCTATAAGTTTTTTAACCTCTTCCTCTTTCGTGCCATTGTAGAAGCCTCGTATCCTCTTTTTTTTATCCACCAAAACAATATTTTCCGTGTGGATAAAATCTCCCTTATCTTTACCCTTTTTTGCAACTAAATAGGACTTTCTTGCCAAGTCGTATATCTGTGCTTTCCCCCCTGTGAGTAAGTTCCACTTGCCTGGTATAGCACCATGTTTTTCGGCGTACTGCTTTAGCAGTTTAGGGGTATCCTCCTCTGGCTTTACAGAAAAAGAAGCCAATAAAATACTATTATTTTCTAAAAAACTATCTTGTACTGCCCTCATATTTTTTGTAAGCACAGGACAAATTCCACGACAAGAGGTAAAGAAAAAGTCTGCCACATATATCTTCCCTTTGTAGAATTTTTGAGTAACCGTGTCTCCTTTTTGATTAACCAATTTGAAATCCTTTACTTGGTGGTACTTCTTTATATGTTGAATAGTGCTATCCACCAACCTACTATCTATATCAAAGGGCTGATAAATAGGAAGCCTCTCTACGGGCTTTAGAGCCCTGTAGAATAGAAACAGTATGATGGGGCAAATTACGGCAAGACCTATGGCGATATTTCTATACGATTTGAAAAAAGTTAACATCTTATAGTAATTTTAGTACCTCTCCGTTTTTGTTTTTAAATCGGTACTCCAAGTATGAGTAAGCATCTCTAGGAATAATTTTCACCCAAACCTTGTGCTTCAAATACCATTTAAACTGGATTGAAAACAGACCCTTTGTCAAATAAGCTGCTATGAAAGGATGAATGTTGAGGACAACACCCTTTTTGTGTTGGTTATTGCCTATTAAAATCTCTATGAGGTCCTCTATCCTTTTGATTAATAAAATAGGTGCCTGAATACTTTTTCCATCAAATAGAGAAGAGGGGTTATTTTCTGCTGTTTGGATATTTATTTCGGGGCGAACTCTTTGGCGAGTCATTTGAATAAGACCCACTTTACTTGGAGGCAATATCCTGTGTTTTGCCCTGTCTTGACTCATTTTCTCTTTAAAGAAATTATAGAGTTGATTTCTGCTTTCGGGAGTTTTCATATCTATAAAATCAATGACAATAATACCTCCCATATCTCTCAGTCTCAGTTGTTTTGCAATTTCCTCAGCAGCGACTAAATTTACACTAAGGGCTGTATCCTGTTGCGTTTTGGACTTGTTAGACCGACCGCCACTGTTGACATCAATCACATGAAGTGCCTCTGTGTGCTCAATAACCAAGTAGGCACCCTTGTGCATCATTACAATTCTTCCAAAAGAAGCTTTGATTTGTCGCTCAATCCCAAATTTCTCAAAAATAGGGATGATGGAATTGAAGTGCTTCACAATACATGCCTTGTCTGGGTCTATCTCTCCGACATAACTTTTTACCTGACCAAAAAGTGCTTTGTTATCAACATAAATACCAGAAAAGGTATCATCAAATATGTCTCTGATTATAGAAAAAGCCTTTTCTACCTCCCTCAATACCTTTGTTGGCTGAGAGACTTTAGGAAGTTTTTTACACATCTCAACCCACTTTTCGTGAAGTGCAGACATATCACTGTCTAAATCGGCTACCTTTTTATCTACTGCAGCAGTTCTGATAATCACCCCGAAGCCTTTGGGTTTAATGCTCTTGATAAGTTGCTTCAGCCTTTTGGATTCACTCAAAGAATTTATCTTTTGGGAGGTTGTAACCTTATCCGAGAAAGGCACCAAGATAAGATACCTACCCGCAATGGATATTTCCCCACTAAGACGAGGCCCCTTTGTAGATATAGGCTCTTTGACAATTTGAACCAATATGTTTTGCTTCGATTTTAGAACCTCAGAAATATCCCCATCCTTACCCTGTGCTTTTTGACAAAGCAGGTCATCGGGTATGGTCCCATTTTTAATCTTAGAAGATATAACCCTATCTAAAAAAATTAATGAAGATCGTATGTTTGGTCCTAAATCGGTATAGTGCAAAAATCCCTCCTTGTCATAGCTTCCAACATCTACAAAGGCTGCACTAAGACCAGAGACGACCCTCCTGACCTTAGCAAATAAAATATCGCCAACTGAGAGTTCCATCTCTCTACTTTGCTTATGTAGTTCTACGAGCTTACCTGCCTGTAACAGAGCAAAATCTATGCTGGAGGAATTAGCGCGAATAATCAATTCTTTATTCACTCTAATCTGAAATTTAATATGAAAATAAGTTCTAAATCATTCAAAAAAGAGAGGTTTAAACAGCTTTCTTCTTGTGCCTGTTTGCCCTTCTCCTCTTCTTTCTTTTGTGTGTTGCTACCTTGTGCCTCTTTCTCTTTTTACCGCTTGGCATAGTGTTATAATATTTTTTTATTTAACCTTAACATTCTTCTTTACTTTATCGGAGAAGACCTTTGCAGGCTTGAAAGATGGGATGCTATGTGCGGGGACAACCACTGCCACATTTCTTTTGATATTCCTCCCTATTTTCTCTGCCCTTATCTTGACAATAAAACTTCCAAATCCCCTCAAATAGACATTCTCGCCCCTGACCATAGACTTTTTCACCTCACTCATAAAAGACTCTAGAGTGGCAAGGACATCTTGCTTCTCCAAGCCCAAATTAGATGATATTTTGTCTACGAGTTGTGCTTTAGTCATTCTTTATTAAAAATAATTATCTGTACAGATGGCAAAGGTAATAAATTATTTTTCCCCAATAATAAAGAATACATTTCCTAAAATTAGCGCAGATTTTGATTGCCAAATGCGACGATAAAGTAGAAAAATTAAAAAACTTCCCTTGCAATACTCCTGATATTATCGCTCTTACCCATAGAATAGTAGTGCAAAATAGGGATGTCAAGCTTCAACAATTCTTTGGACTGTTCAATAGCCCACTCTATACCTACCTGCTTTACCTGTTTGTTATCTCTACACTTTTCCACCTCTGTTACAAGCATTTCGGGAATATCTATTTTGAATACCTGAGGTAGTACTCTTAAGTGTTGCTTAGTCGCTATAGGTTTTATCCCAGGAATAATAGGGATTTCAATACCCATTTCCCGTGCTGTTTTTAAAAACTCTATATATTTAAAATTGTCAAAAAACATTTGTGTAACTACATAATCTGCCCCGGCATCTACCTTTTCTTTCAATCGTTTAAGGTCTGTTTTGAGGGACGGAGACTCTATATGTTTTTCCGGATATCCTGCTACTCCTACACAAAAGTTGGTTGTCATATCTACCTCCATCACATTATGCAGGTATTTTCCTCTATTTAGGTTGCTAATTTGTCCTACCAAATCAATAGCGTGCTTGTTCCCGCCTTTGGTGGGTATAAAATATTGGTCCCCTTTCATAGAGTCTCCCCTTAGTGCCATCACATTGGTTATACCCAAATAGTGACAATCTACAAGCAGGTACTCTGTTTCTTCTTTTGTAAAGCCTCCACACAGTACATGGGGTACAGTATCTACATTGTACTTGTGCTTTATAGAGGCGCAAATACCCAGTGTTCCAGGGCGCATTCTTGTGATTTTCTTCTCCAACAAATCTCCCTTTTGGAGGTAGACATACTCTTCCCTAGATGTCGTTACATCAATAAAGGGTGGGGTAAACTCCATCAGAGGGTCTATATTATCATACAGTTCCTTGATGTTTTTCCCTTTCAAAGGAGGAATTATTTCAAACGAAAACAGGGTCTTACCCCCTGCATTTTGGATATGTTCGGTTACTTTCATCTCAAAAATATAAACTCGCTATTTTTCTGAGATATTTTCAAGAGAATGAAGAAATGAAGATTACAAACATAATTATCTCTCCAAAAAAAAGAGGTAGAAATTGGCACCTTCTTTTTTGTAAAAGGGTTGCCAAGGTTTCGCAGGGTCTATTCCCTCAACCTTTCTTGATAATTTTACTCAGCCAAACCAACAAACTAAAGGACGAATTTATCATTTTTTTTGGATAAATCCATACAATATAGATTTAACTAGCAAGTACGACCAATCAGAAGAGATGATTAAAAAACGAGCGCACAACATATTTTATTCTGTATAGGAATAAGGGGGTATTGAACAATCAAAAACAACCCTTTTAAGCCCAGATTAAACAGAGAAATTTCTAGGAAAATAGTACTTTTCTTGTCTAATGTTCGTTTTGTGGACTTAGACTTTTAACAAAAAAAGGGTTAAGTTAATTACTTAACAATAAATCCCTATTAAGAAATTGTAAATCAATTGTTTATAAACGATCTGTGTCCCCGTTTGTGTACAACAATAGGTATTCAAAACTGCTCACAGATAGCCCAAGTCTATTTAGTAGAACTATGAAAGCTATTGTTT
>BMAT01004790.1:159027-234655 GCA_019649035.1 Elysia marginata
TGGGAATATCCTATTAATTGAAAGTAATTTATAGTTTTTCTAAGAACCCTCACTTGTCAAGATTTGTACTTTCTAATAAATAGATTTAAGCTATTAATAACATTCATCACTTGTTGTTGATTGTTATTGTTTTCCTCTAATGTTTTTATAAGGCTACTCAAAGTAGCGTTTATGTTTCTAATAAGAACTTGGAGTTCTTCATACTATTCTTGTTCCAGTTTAAAATTACCAGTTTCCTACAAACAGAATAATAGTCTAATGCTATTCTATAAAATTACTGCTCCATCTTTTTATAGAGGTGATTAAAGGGGTTCCCTCTTTCGTGTCCTTTACCTTCTTTGCAAATACTTTTCCATTTCGTTGTATTACTCCAGCTACTGGTTGTTTTTGTTTTAGTGCTTCTTCCTTGACTATTTTTTGTCTTTTTGTTCTTGTGTTTATTCTTATCCTTTCCTCCTATGTAGGTTCCTTCAGCTTCGCAAATACCATTAAAAAGTTCAAAATTTTCTATCATTGCTTTGCGAATACGAATAAGCATAGACCAAGCAGTATTTTTATTTACCTCTATATCTCTTGCTAGTTGCCTTGCTGATATACCTTTCTTTGCATTTAATACTAATGTAATGGCAAGAAACCATTTTTGTAGTTCAAGTTTTGTATCATGGAAAATAGTACCTACTGTAACAGAGTAATGAGTATTACAGTTATTACAATGATACCATTAGGCTCTTTTTAAAATAAAGAATAGTTTTTGGAATCACAATAAGGGCAAGATGGGTTGTTATTCCATCTCTTATATTTTAGATATTCTACTATACAATCTTGTTGTGTAATGATGTCAATTGTTTGGAAGTCATATTAAAGCGTCTTCAGAACCTTACATTTGAGTTGAAAGGAATGAGAGAAGGGTATGAAACTATAGCCAGTTACGCCGTTATATCTCATTTTGAAAGAAAAATTAAAGACATAGGCACAAACAAATGAAAAGTATAAATACAGATCCGTGAGGGGATTTATACAGATACATGCTAAACCTCTCCCTACCTCTCCCTCTGCCATTGGTTGAAATTGTGGGAACAAGAAAATAGCACTAAAAAATTGGAGATAAGAGAAGAGGTTCAAAAATGGGGGAACAGAATTGCCAAAGAATTTAATGCACCCATAAGTTACAAAATAGGAAACATAAAACAACGGATTTTAGATCCTTCGAAAAGAGAGTTCGATGAGAAGGCAGAAGTGAGTTTTAGTTATTCTGAGTAAAAAAGAATGTCGGAAAATAATAGGCTTTTCTTTTGCTTTCTATCGGACGGGAAGAGCTGGGAAAGAGACAGCCCCCCTCCCCTATCCCTTTGAGTAATGACGAACAGAGTTTGTATGAAGCCGTTCAGTGGGGTGAGTTTATTTTCTGGTTTTGGGGGCTTGGATACCAAATGGTGAACTTGAACCTATTTATAAAACAGGATGTTTTTTCTTCTGGAAAAAACTTAGATAAGGCTAGATTTACTAAAACACCTAAATTCAGATTACTTAACGAAAATGATTTTAGATTAAAGGTTGTTGTATTCAAGGAGAAGATATGAACGAAGGCTATAAAAACAAACTCAAGTTTTTTGAAGAACTCCATTCCAAGCAAACAACAAATTAAAATTAGCTATATATTGGTGTACAAACAATTCTTCTTAACTGGTCGCACTTGATAGTTGAATCTATGCTTTTTTAAACTCACCTAAATATAAATAAAAAGTTAAATTTTTTTGTTTATTTGCACAAAAAAAAATGTTATGAATTATGAATTTTCATTAAAGTTATCAAAACATCTTGCAATGAAAATGATATTCTTACAATTGACTTTTTTCTCCATTTATTATGGATTTGCTCAAGATAGAGTCATTTCTGGAGAGGTCAAAGATGAAAGCGGGTCGCCTTTGATGGGTGTAACCATTTTGGAGAAAGGGACTAATAACGGAGTTCAGACGGATCTTTATGGTGCCTTTTCGTTGAATGTCTCACAGGGTAGTATTTTGCAGTTTAGTTTCACGGGGTTCAAAACAAGAGAAATGACAGTGGAGAGTATTCTTTCCTATCCGAAAGTTGTTTTACGGGTAGAATCTAATGTTTTGGATGAAGTTGTAGTGGTGGGTTATGGGGCCATGAAAAAGTCTGACTTGACAGGGGCGGTGGCGTCCTTAAAAGCAGAAGATGTTTTAAAAGGAGGGGTTGTGAGTAACATAAGTCAGGCAATACGAGGAAAAGTTGCGGGGGTTGTGGTAACTCAAAATTCAAATGCTCCGGGAGGAAGCCTTTCAATTCGAATAAGAGGTTCAAACTCCATAAGTGGATCTAATGAGCCACTTTATGTTCTAGACGGGTTTCCTTCGAAGAAGGGGTTTAACATAAACCCCTCTGATATAGCGTCTATTGAAGTATTAAAAGATGCTTCTGCAACAGCTGTATATGGTTCCAGGGGAGCCAATGGAGTTGTTCTTATTACAACAAAAAGAGGGATTTCGGGAAAGAGTACTATCAGTTATAACGGGTACTATGGTGTTCAAAACCCTGCTATTCCATTTGATTTTTTGAATGCTCGTGAATATATGGAATTAGCCAATGAGTTGCACAGGGAAAAATCTGGAAATGAGAATGTTAAAAATGGTGTGTTCACAGATTCTCAGTTAAATAGTGATGTGGATACAGATTGGATAAAAATTACAACTAGAATGGCGAATGTTCAAAGTCATGGTCTTGAAGTTTTTGGGGGGAGTGATAAAACCAAAGTGGCCATGACAGGTGGGTATTTCAATCAGCAGGGGGTTCTTAAAAACACCTCTTTTGAGAGATACTCTGGAAGGGTAAATGTTGATCAAAAGGTAAATAATTATATAAAAGCAGGTTTATCTTTGATGGCACAAAGAGAGGGGTCTAATTTTCAAAAATATTCAGGAAATATACTTGGATCTAATGTGTTGCTCAGCATATTAACATATAACCCAGGGATACCAGTCTATAACAAAGATGGTTCTTTCGCTAGACCTGCAGGAGGTAAAGGAGATAACCCCTTGGCAAATCTTTTGTCTAGGAAGAATAGAAATGTTGTTGATAAGTTTAATGGAACTGCCTATTTAGAGATAGCTCCTTTAAATGGACTTGTAATAACAAGTCACTTGGGAACACTTGTTCGGAAAGTAAAGGTAAGTAAATACCTCATGAAGTCATCCTACAAAGGGAGTATAGACGGAGGAAATGCTCAAGTAGAAATCAATGATTCCAGTCACAACCTTATAGATGTGTTGATTAACTACAAAAAAGAAATCAATGATAGTAATTCCTTTTCTGTGATGGGGGGGTACTCTTATGAAACATTTGAGAATTCAAGTTTGAATAATGAGGTATACAAATTTCCCACAGATTTGTATGAGTCGAATAATCTTGGTGCGGCATCTAAAATCAGAAAAGTTGGTTCGTATAGGTCAAATCATTTGATAGCATCTATGTTTGGGAGGGTAATTTTTTCTATGCTTGACAGATACTTGTTTACGGCTACCGTCAGGGCAGATGGGTCTTCTAGATTTGGATCGGAGAACCGATGGGCGGTATTTCCCTCTGGGGCATTTTCATGGAAAGTTATTAAAGAGCCTTTTATGAAGAATCTCGGGGTTTTTTCAGATTTGAAGTTGAGATTAAGTTATGGGCAAACTGGAAACCAAAGTATTGGAGACTACTTATCCTATTCTATTCTAGATAATACTAGGTACACTTATAATGGAAAAGATAATAACACGGCAACGAGGATTAAGCAAAATAATCCAGAAAATAAGAAACTGAAATGGGAGACAACTTCACAATACAACCTTGGGCTTGATTTTGGGTTACTTAAAAACCGTTTGACTTTTAATCTAAATGCATACCAAAAAAAGACTGACGATTTGTTGATGAGGTCTAATCTCCCGTCATATTCGGGTTATTCTTCTGGGATTAGGAATATAGGGAGCATGTCTAATAGAGGAATAGAGTTTGCTATGTTCACAAAGAATGTTGTAGGGGAATTTGTGTGGGATACGCAATTAAATTTAGCAACTAATAAGAATAGTGTCGATAAAACTGGAGAACAGGGAGACATATACATATCGTCCTCGAAGCCAATAGGATCTGTTTCACATGAAAATTATGCAGTTATTCGAAAAGGAAGTCCTTTGGGGTCTTTGTTTGGGTATAAGTATTTGGGGGTTCTTCAGAAAGGAGAGAAATATGGTCCCCAACCTGATTCTAAACCAGGAGATCCAAAGTTTGCAGACATTAACGGCGATGGAAAGATAGATTCTTATGACAGAGTGATAATAGGAAAGGCTTATCCCGATTTTACAATCGGGGTTACAAATAATTTCTCTTATAAAGGGTTTGACTTCAGTATATTTATCCAAGGTGTTTTTGGAAATGAGTTGCTAAACATGACGCGAATGAACTTAGAGTATAGTCGCACAAGAGATGCTCTAAAACGTTGGACGCCTGAAAATATAAATTCTAATATCCCAAGAAATGGATTCTATACCAGCAAATATGGAGGTTATATTAATGATCATTTTGTAGAAGATGCAAGCTTTTTAAGACTTTCGAATATGACTTTTGGATATAAAATCCCTTTTAGTAACGAAGTTTTTCAATTTGTTAGAGTATATTTAACTGCTCAGAACTTACTTACACTGACGAATTATTCAGGGTGGAATCCTGAAGTAAATACTAAAGCTTATGAAAGTAGCTCCTCGCAGACCGGAAATGCCGGTGCGGGTCTAGATTTTAACTCCTATCCTAATATGCGCGTGTTTACAGTGGGTATAAATATTAAATTCTAAGCAGTCTATTTTTTTGGAAACTACTAAATACTAATAATTATGGACAGAATTAGCAAGCTTTTATTTTCTTTACTAGTAATTTTTGAGTTTGCGTGTACTAATCTTGAACCTGAAGTATACAGCAATCTCACAATTGATAACGCTTACAACAATAAGTCAGACATACAAGCGGCACTAACGGGGTTATACGCCGGACTAAATGGACCTACAAAAGGTGACTACTTTTTTTACTATGCAGGTTATATGGTTATGATCACCGACTATGCTTGTGATATGGGGCTTTCTGAAAAAGTCGCTCCAAAAAAAATGAGTGATTTTTCATATGGAGCAAACAATGGATATATCGAGCATAACTGGAAAAACATGTATCAGCTGATAGGTAATGCTAATTTACTGATATCAAAAGTTCGAAATGTGAAGGGTATGACAGATAGAGAAAAAACTCTCGTGGAAGGACAAGCGCGGTTTCTAAGAGCTCTATCATACCGTGACCTAACTGATGGGTGGGGTAAAGTCCCCTTAATTTTAGAAAGATCTAAACCTACTACGGAATTATATAATGCACCATTGACTGCTGTGAAAGAGATAGATGCTCAAATTATTAAAGATTGTAAGTTTGCCATAAAAAACCTTCCGAAGAAGTGGGAAAATGGACAAGGAGTTGCTAGGGCAACAAAAGGGGCGGCACTTACTTTACTGGGAAAGATATACATGCGTAGCCATGATTATAAAAACGCCAAAAAATACATAGACCAAGTATTAAAATTAGAACAAGAAGGAGTTTATCAGCTTAACCCTGACTTCAAAGAAGAATGGGCAGATACAAATAAGTTAGATAAAGGAATGATTTTTGGAGTTTTACATGAAGCAACTCTAAATGGTGGGGAAATTGCAAACCATTTTGGTCCTTCTGACCATAAAGAGGTACAAAAGAGATGGCAATATTATGCGGTATCCTTACAATTTTGGAGGACTTATTCTGACAAAGACCCTAGGAGAGAGTTCTTTTATTACAATTATGAAGGTGCTACTCCAAGAGACGAAACAACTAAAGATGGGTTCTTTTACAAATTGCCTAGTCCAGGTGAGACAAAAGCTCCTGATAAAAACACGAAATTATTAAAAAATTTGGCAACCAAGAAGTATTCGTATGGTATGGTGAGTGACTCGTACTATGATGGAAGGACTATTCAGATATTTAGATTAGCTGATGTGATATTGTGCAAAGCGGAAATTGAAAATGAGCTTACTGGTCCAGCCGTGGCATTAACTTATCTAAATAGAATTAGAAACCGAGCAGGGGCGCCAGAATACGGTTCTAATAATACATCTTTTCCAACTCCATCTAGTAAAGAGATGATGAGAGATTATATTTTGGATGAAAGGGGATTTGAATTAGTTTTTGAATATCACAGGCGAGCAGATTTGATTAGGTTAGGAAAGTTTGTAGATAAATCTAATGAGTACCTTAAAAAAAGAGGATTAAAAGAAATAGTAAGAGATGAATTAAAGTATTTTCCGTACCCACTTACAGAGGCAACTCTCCATAATGAAATGGCAAAAGAAAACATTAAAAGATTACCTTAGTTATGTTTAAGGAGAGTAAGAAAAGGGCGCTTTTACTTTTTCTATTAACATTTGCCATTGTTGGATGGTTTTATTACAAAAGTTGTATTACTATCAGTAGTGTAACTGTGGATTCCGTGAAGAATCCGTCATTGCAGGGGCGCATTTTAATTCAATTGAATAAACCGGGAAGGGTATTTGTTGAGTATTGGAACGCGAATAGTGACAAAAGGTATAGAACTCCGACAACAAAAAATCAAAAACAACATACGATTCCTCTATTACTTTTACATCCCGATACAACCTATTTTTATAGAGTTTTTGTGGATAATTTCCCTAAAAGAAGCACAGATACATATAGTTTCAAAACTAATGAAATTCCATCTTGGATGGACTTTCGGAAATGGCTTGCAAAAGAGAAAGAAACGAATCACGGTATCCCAAAAATGGATTATTTAGGGGGAGGTATGATTATGACCTATTATCGAGGATATCCGGGAAACATAGCGATTATAGACGAGGAGGGAAATACACGCTGGTATTGGAAGGACAGCTTAGGAGTACGATTAGCGACTCTGACCCCTAGAAATACAATACTCGTTTTGTTGGCTCCAGCCACAGAAGGAAAAGCTTATGAAGAAACCATCCCTAAAAAATTTAATGATGATGTGAGAAAATATTACCTCCGAACTGGGAAGATTGGGTTCTTGGGGGGGACAGAAATTGCCGAGATAGACCTCACAGGGAAGGTGCTTTGGCGCTTAAATACAGAAAAGAAAGGTCTTATAATTCATCATGCTCTTGCTATAAATAAAGATTCTCACATTATTGCTATATCGCGAGATTTCAAACTTCACAAAATAAATGTCCGAGGTAAGGTTATTGATACTCTTTGGGGAGATGCAATTGTAGAAATAGATTCAACAGGAAAAGTGTTAAAGAAATGGTCTCCATGGTCAAATTGGGATATTTCCAATGATAAAAAAATAAAAGACCTTTACATGGACCGGTTTCATTTTAACTCTTTTGCAGAAAAGGGGCATGGAGAATATCTGTTATCCACGCCAATAGAGAATCAAATATGGAAGGTAAATATAAACAACGGGAAGTTAGTTTGGAGATTTGGAAAAAATGGAGATTTCAAGATTGATAAAACAGCGTTGTTTTACTTTCAGCATGATATTCAAATAGATAGTCAAGGACATCTGACACTTTTTGATAATGGGGATAACCCAGATGACCAAACTCCTAATGAATTAAGAGTTTCGCGAACACGTTCTTTTTCCCTAGATGAATCTTCAATGACCTCAAAATCTATAGTAGATGCCCCATTACCTTCCCCCTATTACTCATCTAGAATGGGAGGATGTGTGACTCTTCCAAATGGGAACATACTACAAACGAGCTCAAAAACAGGTGGGGTGTTATTAACAAATAAAAGGGGTAATGTCCTTTGGAAAATAAAACTCCCGTTTATATGTTACAAATCTAATTATATACCTAAGACCGTATGGGAAAATTATTTCAATTATTCAGAATAAAAATGAAAAAAAACCTTCTGATAATAACACTAATATCGGTGGTTACATCTGCATCTGTATATTGTCAGTATGGGGATTATAACAATGCTAAGCGTAGGGGCATTATCTATCCACCTGAGAAGGCTTTATGGAAGCCGGACTCTTTGGGCACACAACGCGCAGTCGTAAAAGTTTACAAAGCGGTCAAAGATATTACCATAAGTATAAATTGGCGAAATCGTAATGTAAAGAATGATCAAAAAGTTTATGTGGTTGACAGCATCTCAAATACTTTTGTAACTAGCCATGCCCTACAAATGGGGGATGAAAAGGGGGTTGTCCACTTCCAAACAACTGGTAAAAAGAAGGGCATTTATTATGTTTATTTTTTGCCATATACTATGTCTGGGACTAACTATCCTTCATTTGATTATCAAACCTCAATGCCGACAAAAGAAAATATGGTAGAGACAAGTAAAAACATAGCAGAGGTTATAAGGATAGAATCTATTGATTCGTTCAACTCTAATTATCCTATGGAAGTTATTGCTACGGATGAGGAAACAAAACAATTGATTCTTATGTCCAAAGGGAAATCGTATCTTGTATTTCCCGAAAAAAGAGATAACCCTATTGTAATGCAAAGACACCTTCCCCAAAAGTGGGTAAAGAGCCTTCCCACTTTTTTAGAAGATCGTACAAAAAGAGGGGAAAACTTCAGCTTTCAATTAGGGATATGGGCTTTTAAGAAAGAATTAAAACACATCCGTTTAAAATCTTCAGATTTAAAATTTGGAAAAAATAAAATTCCCTTTACTGCAGTTAATTGTTTCAATACTGAGGGGACGGATTATGAGGGGAACTTCTTTAATCGTGAAATAAATATCCCAAAGGGGATTATACAGCCTCTTTGGGTTGGCATCCAGATACCAAAAGATGCCGTTGAAGGTTTGTATGTGGGAAATATCACACTAAGTGCAGATGGCGTGGCATCGACAACAGTCCCTATCAGGATATATGTTATCAATGACACAGCAAAAGACAAGGGCATCTATTCTCCCTGGAAGCAAACAAGGCTACATTGGTTGAACTCAACATTGGCACAAGAGCATACAATTATACCTCCCTATATACCTGTAAGGGTTTCCGAGAAAGCACTATCCATATTGGGACGCGATATTGTTTTAGGAGAGCATGGACTTCCAAAGCAAATCCGTTCCTACTTTTCTGAAACAATGACGAATATAGAAAGCAGGTCTAGTAATATGCTTTCGCAACCTTTTGATTTTGAGGTCATCGAAACTAAAAAAGGAACGCTTAAATTTGAGGCTACTCCCCTTGTTTTTACTAGAAAGGAAGAGGGGCTGGTTGTGTGGGAAAGTAAGCTAAAAAATCCAAGACTTACTATTTCTATAAAAGGCTCTTTGGAGTTTGATGGGTTTGTGGGATACCAACTTGAAATGACCGCCAAAGAAGAAATAGATATAGCCGATTCTCGTCTTGTAATACGCATGGTCTCCGATAGTGCGGAATATATATTAGGCTTGGGTTATAAAGGTGGGAAATGCCCGGAAATTGTCGACTGGAAGTGGGATGTGAAGCGCAAGAATCAGGATGGCGTATGGCTTGGAAATGTTAACAAAGGACTGAAAATAGAGTTTAAGGATGAGCATTATAAACGCCCACTCAACACAAATTTTTATCTAAAAAAACCTCTAATTTTACCCACTTCATGGGGCAATAATAATAAGGGAGGGATAACAGTAACTAGGAAAAGAACTGAAACGATTCTAAAAGCATATAGCGGTAGAAGGTCTCTAAAAAAGGGAGAATCGCTTCGGTATGACTTTACAATGCTCGTAACCCCTTTCCATACATTACAAACAGATACGCATTGGGAAAACCGTTATTTCCATGCTTACAAACCTGTAGATTCAATCATAGAATCTGGGGCCAATGTGGTAAATATTCATCATGCAAATACCATCAATCCCTATATCAACTATCCTTTCATTGCGCATCGTCAAATGAAAGCATACATAGATGAAGCACACGAGAAAGGACTTAAAGTGAAAATATACAATACGATAAGAGAGGTGTCAAATAAGATGTACGAGTTGCATCCGCTAATGAGTCTTAATAACGAGGTTTTTTCCAAAGGCTCCGGAGGTGGGGCGCCATGGTTACAAGAACATCTCAATGGGAATTATATCGCCGCTTGGTATGTGCCTCATCTCAAGGACGCAGCTATCATCAATAGTGGCATGAACCGTTGGCATAACTACTATGTAGAAGGCATGAACTGGCTAGTAAAAAATGTAGGAATTGACGGCGTATACTTAGATGATGTGGCCTTTGATAGGGTAACAATGAAGCGAATCAAAAGAGTATTAATACAAGATGAACATCCAGGGTTAATAGACCTCCATTCGGCAAATCAGTATAATAAAAGGGATGGGTTTAATAATAGTGCATATCTCTATATGGAGCATTTTCCATATATCAATCGCCTTTGGTTTGGAGAATATTTTGACTATGAAAAGGCATCTCCAGAGTTTTTCCTAACCGAGGTGAGCGGTATTCCTTTTGGGCTGATGGGAGAAATGCTACAAAATGGAGGGAATCAATGGCGAGGGATGCTTTATGGAATGACAAACCGGATGCCGTGGCAAAAAATGAGCCCAGATGCTATATGGAAACAATGGGATGATTTTGGTATGCAGGGTTCGGAAATGATAGGATATTGGGTAAAGGCAAATCCTATAAAGACCAACAACAAAAATATTCTAGCTACAGTTTATAAACGCGATAAAAAGGTACTTGTGGCACTTGCCAGTTGGGCAGAAGGGGAAGCACATTGCAAATTGCTTGTGGATTGGAAGGCACTTGGTCTCCGTGCAGAAAATGTAGTGATTAATATCCCATATATTAGAGAGTTTCAGGAGCAAGATACCATAAAAGTAAATGATGAGATAAACATACCAACTCATCAAGGGCTACTTATAGAAATAAGAGA
The DNA here is from genome assembly GCA_019649035.1 of Elysia marginata. Lineage (NCBI taxonomy): Eukaryota > Metazoa > Mollusca > Gastropoda > Plakobranchidae > Elysia > Elysia marginata. Next base: position 169,977 of record BMAT01004790.1, read on the forward strand.
ATCTAATTAGCAATTTTTAATAATCATGCGATTTACAATTTTTATCTCATTATTATATTCTAATATATTGACCGCACAAGTCAATTTGTCAGAGGGGGAAATGAACATCCCCACTTATCCATTTAGCGACCCCGACCCTATTCCTATTCTCTGGAAAAACCCCAAAATATTTCCCTATTACAAATACAACGGGTATTCCAAAAAATCAGTAAACAAAAAGTGGAAAGTGGTCACTTTAGAAAATAAATATATCAAAGTAATCATTATCCCCGACTTGGGAGGAAAGGTATGGGGTGCAATAGACAAAACGACGGGAGAAGAGTTTATCTATCAAAATGACGCTATAAAGTTCCGGAATATCTCCATGAGGGGACCTTGGACTTCCGGGGGTATAGAGTTTAATTTTGGTGTGGTAGGACATCACCCCTCTACAGTAGCCCATGTTGATTATCAATTACAAAAGTATGCGGGAAGTAAAAGTTGTATTGTAGGCACTACGGACTTACCCTCTAATACCCAGTGGCAAGTAGAAATTCGTCTTAGTGAGGGACAGTCTTTCTTTGAAACTAGAACGGCTTGGTATAATGCCTCCGAACAAGAGCAGGCTTACTACAATTGGATGACTGCCGCTGCTGTCGCTAGTGAGGACTTAGAGTTCTTTATTCCCGGCAATATATCTCTCAATCACAACGGGACTATGTGTTCTTGGTCTATTGATAAACAAGGTAGGAGACTCAACCGGTATAGAGAGAATAACTTTGGGGGGAATAAGTCTTATCATATTACAGGAATATACAAAGACTTCTACTGCGGATATTACCATGATAAACAGGTAGGATTTGGTCATTGGTCTGCTGAAGAACAAATGCCAGGAAAGAAATTGTGGTTGTGGGCACTTTCACGAGAAGGAGCTATTTGGGAAGATTTACTTACCGATAATCACGGGCAATATGTCGAATATCAAATGGGACGACTTCTCACCCAATTTACCCCTAGCAATGCTCCAAGTGTAATTACTCAAGTTGGGTTTGAGCCTTTTGTAAGGGATTATTGGGAGGAGATTTGGTTTCCATTCAAGGATATAGGGGGGGTGAAAAAAGTAAATCGTTATGCAGCTATCAACATTGAAAGAAATAAAAATAATATCCTTTTAAAAGTTAATGCCCTACAGCAAATAAATGATACCATATCAGTTTTTGTAAATGACAAAAAAGTATTTCAAAAAGCTATCAAAATGGAGCCTGCCACTGTGGGCAATATCAAAGTAAATAACATTTCGGCTACTGAAAATTACACCCTTAAAATTGGGCATTTGATGTCCTACAATAGTGATCATTCACAATTATTATTAAAAAGACCATACAGGGTTTCTCAGGAAGAATTTGATCGACAAAACACAGCCTATTATCGAGGATATGAAGCCCTCAAAGGAAGGGAATACGCCAAAGCAAAAGCCTACTTACTAAAGGCGTTTGCCAAAGACAGCGTACACAAAGAGACCTTAATCAAATTGGCAGATATATACATTCGTGCAGATGAGTCTAAAAAAGCACTTAATTATATCAACAGAGTTCTAAAAATAAACACTTATCACCCTGAAGCAAACTATTTGGGGGGGCTTGCCTATAGAGACCAGGCAGATTATTACAATGCTCTGGACAGCTTTGGGTGGGCCGCTAGAAGTATCGGTTATAGAAGTGCCGCGTATACAGAAATGGCACAGATATACCTCCAGATGGGGCTAACTGAAAAGGCTTCTGAGTATGCCAAAAATGCATTGCAATTTAATACCCAAAATATCTCTGCTCTCAAAACTCTCGCTGTCGCTTCTCGTCTTAACAAGAATAAGGCTGTATTTGATAAAACCATTCATCAAATACAAAGTCTAGCCCCCCTAGACCCTTTCACAAAAGTTGAAAAAGCCTTAAACACAAATCAATTATTAAACCCTATTTTAGAAAAAATTAGAAGCGAGTTCCCTTTTGAAACTTGTCTGCAAGTGGCCATATATTATCACAGGATTGGTCAAAACAAAGATGCGATGTCCATACTAAGGGCATCCCCAAATCATGTCAAAATAAAACTATGGAAGGCCTATATCACTTGTGATATAGCGCTTCTAGACAAGATAGCCGGTCAGGATCCAAGTTTTGTATTTCCTTACAGAAAAGAAACCCTCAAGGTGCTGGAGTGGGTAGTTAACCACCATAAAAATTGGAAATTTAAGTACTATCTCGCTCAAAACTATATCGCAATAAATCACCTAAACAAAGGCTTAGAATTGCTCAATAAACTTGAAGACAAACCAGACTATGATATGTTCTACAGCTTTAGAGCTAGAATGAATACTGATAGGGCAGAAAAAGATTATTCCAAAGCCTTAAAAATAGCTCCACAATCATGGAAACACTGGTATGATCTAGCTAATCACTATATGGGCCAAAACCTCTACGAGCAAGCGTATAATTTTTTGGCAGAGGCTGTAAAAACCTTTCCTGAAAACCAGCAAATAAGATTCTCATATGCTCAGGCAGCTATCGCTATGGCAGATTATAAAACTGCCGTAGACGCAAGCAATGTGAATATACTACCTTCCGAAGGGTTTAAAAAAGCACGGAAAGTATTTGAAGAAGCACACCTATTATATGCGCAAGAACTCATAAAAAAAGGAGAAATAGACGAAGCCCTAGAAAATCTAAAGGTCTCAAAAACATGGCCAGAAACACTAGGAGCAGGAAAGCCCTATCAACCAGACGAAAGATGGGCAGACTATCTAATTGCAGTATGTTACCGAAAACAAGGCAATAAAAACCAAAGTATCCAATACCTGAATAAAGTCATCGATAGGACTCCAAAAGTATCTAGTAATACAGAACCTGATATAAAATATGCACTAAGGCTCATTGCATTGGAAAATAAAAAAGCTAAAAACCAACTTCAAAAAGAATTGTCAATATTAGAATCAAAGGTATCCAAAAAAGCAAAACAGACTATAGAGGTCTACCATCAGTTGGCTAAACCTGATTCTCAAAATTCATACAGCCTACTTATAAGAGACTCTTATTCTAGCAAGTAATTGGATTGAATTTAAGAGTTTCTTTGTTTTTCCTATAAAACCTCTAAAACACTATTGAGAAACCCAATAAAAACCCCATCATATAGGTAGATTCACCCACCAAGTGCGACAAACTAACAATATCGGTTTTTCCCAATATTTTCTAGCCTTAACCACGGTCTTGGTAGATGATACCCCCAGCCTTCCACTAATATCTCTCATAGACTTGCCCTTATCTAATAAATTTATAATCTTTTGGGTACGCACTTTTTTAAGAAAATCCCTTCTGCTTTCAATACTTCCAACCTTCCTCCCCAACTTACCCCCTTTCATTACATAAATCTTCCTGCCCATATCTGTCCGTTCCAATATATTCTCTCTTTCCAATTCATAAAGAGAACTCATCACCGAAGTGATGAGGTTCCCCATACTATTTACAATCACATTCACACCACTCTATTCAAAAAACTTAAGGGTGCCGAGCGTGTCTATCGTATTTCTTCCCAACCGACTTAATTCCTCTACCACAACCTCTGATACCTCACCCCTATCAACCAATTCGGTAAGTCTTTTCCCTTCCTCTCTTTCAGAGAAAGGTATTTTTCCACTCACCCCTTTATCAAAAAGCGTTAAATCGTATCTATCATTGTCTAAACAAAATCTATCCCCTTTTTGTTGAATTGTAGAGGTTCTGTTGTATTTAATTTTTTAGTCCCATATTGTTTCCTCTTTAATTTCTATCTTAATATACAATGAATGGCTGAAATATCCCAATTAAAAGCCGAGGGCATGTGTAGTATTTTTTATACTAATTAACAAGGGAAACAGGCTGTCTGTCTCTTCCTTAGAATCTAGGAAATGTGAATAACCCTAAAGTTCAACCTAGTTAAGTGCGAGAAATAGGACGGGAAAAAAGGCTTATTATGGATTATAAAACCTAAAATCAGGTGAGAGATAAAAAAATATACTACATTTGGAAAATCTGAGTTTAGGTGGAAATAGAAAAGAGAATTTAAACCCCATAGTTTACAAAACATTTACTAGTATAGACCCTAATTTATTTGGATTAGAAGGATTCTACTGTACTTCTGCAAGAATGTATTATTTTTGATAACACCTAGTGTTTTAAGACAGGGCGACAAGGTAGCCATACTATCTACTGCTAGAGCAATAGACAAGGTAGATATTCAGTATGCCATTAAGTTTTTGGAAGGACTTGGTTTGTTTCCGGTCTTAGGCAAAACCATAGGGCGTCGATCTGACCAATTCTCAGATACCCTGAAAAGAAGAATAGAGGATTTTCAGTACCACCTAGATAGTACTGAAATTAAAGCTATTTGGTTTGCTAGAGGTGGATATGGTACGATTCAACTTATAGACCACATAGATTTTTCAGGGTTTAAAGACAGTCCTAAGTGGATTATTGGGTATTCGGATATTACAGTATTACACTCCCATATTAACAAATTGGGCTATATAACACTTTCCGCTACTATGCCTGTCAATCTAAAAAACAACACAGAGATGGCTATCAGCAGTTTTAAAAAAGCACTATTTAGTACCGACATTTTAGAATATTATATACCACAAGATGTAGCCAATTCTTATAAAATAGAGGGCATTTTGGCAGGAGGTAACCTATCTATTTTGTGTAGTTTATTGGGAAGCATCTCAGAGATAAATGTCAAAGACAAGATATTGATAATTGAAGATATAGGCGAATATCTCTACCATATAGATAGAATGGTAATGACCCTCAAAAGAGCTGGGTATTTCCAAAAAATCAAAGGTCTTTTGGTGGGTGGTATGACAGAAATGAACGATAATGCCATCCCTTTTGGAAAAAGTGCTTGTGATATTATCAGGTATTACACAAAGGGTTTGGGTCTCCCCGTGCTTTTTAAGTTACCGTTTGGACATATTGACAACAATTATGCGTTTAGAATGGGTAGCAGAGTGCAGATAGAGGCAGATAGTGCAAAATCATGTGTAAGACTTGCTAATGGCTGATAGTAATACTTTTGGCAAACAGTCGGAAAATATGGCTGTGCAATTTCTCAAAGAGAAAAGCTATCGGGTGTTGAAACGAAACTACCGCTACCGGAAGGCGGAGATAGATATTCTCGCTCTCAAGGGAGATACTCTTGCCGTTGTAGAGGTCAAAGCAAGAAGCTATACATACTATGGGGAACCAGAAATGGCAATCACCAAGAAAAAAATAAGGCTTTTGACAGAGGCTGCAAACCACTTTGTGAACCAAAACAATTTGTCGTACGAGGTGCAGTTTGATGTGATTGCCATAAAAAAGCGAGATGACAAATGGATTATTAATCATATAGAGCGGGCTTTCTACCCTTGGTAGTAAACTGAAATGGTTTAATAAGTTTCAATAGTATAGATATTCAAAATTTTCTATTTCTAAAAAGTTAAAATATTATAACTTCGCCGAAGCACAAATATAAATTTTATGTCTAAAAATACTTTTTCTATTGGGTGGGGTTCCCTAATTATTTTTTCCTTATTTATGATGTCTTGTGAACATTTTGAAAAAACTCAAAAGCATGTAGATAAAAACGGATATGAGTATACAACCATTACCAATGACCCCACCGGGTTAAGGCTATACAAACTTAAAAATGGACTTACCGTTTATTTAGCAAAAAATGACAATGAGCCGAAAATACAGACTTATATAGCTGTAAGAGCAGGTTCTGTTTACGACCCGAAAGATAATACGGGGCTTGCACATTATTTGGAGCATATGCTATTTAAAGGCACATCAAAGTTCGGTACCACCGATTGGGATAAAGAAAAAGTACTACTGCAAAAAATATCCGACTTGTTTGAAAAACACAAGGCAGAAAAGGAATCTAAAGAGAAAATGGCTATTTATAGTACTATAGACTCTCTGTCTTTAGAAGCGTCCAAAATATCCATTGCAAATGAATACGACAAAATGATGAGCTTCACAGGGGCTACGGGCACCAATGCCCATACCTCAGATGAGGAGACCGTTTACGAAAATAAGATACCTTCCAATGAGTTAGACAGATGGATAAAAATAGAGCGTGAGAGATTTGGGGAGTTGGTACTTAGGCTTTTTCATACAGAATTAGAAGCTGTTTATGAGGAGTTTAACAGAAGCCAAGACAGTGGAAGAAGTCGGCTTTACCGAAAGACTCTCGAAGCACTTTTCCCCAATCACCCCTATGGGCAACAGCCTACAATTGGTTATCCAGAGCATCTTAAAAATCCTTCTATGGTTGCTATTCATGATTATTTTGATAAGTATTATGTGCCTAATAATATGGCGATTGTACTAGTTGGGGAGTTGGACTTTGATACGACTATAAAGAAGATAGATGACGCTTTTGGGACGCTTTTGCCCGCTGAAGTTTCATACCCTGAAAGACCGAAAGAACAACCAATTACCTCACCCATAAAGGTAGAAATTACAGGACCCGAGTCGGAATATATGACTTTAAGTTATAGGAGCGATGGTATTGGCTCGGAAGATGAACTTTACTTAAGGATGATTTCTAAAATGCTTTCCAATGAGAAAGCGGGACTTATAGACATCAACCTCAATCAAAAACAGAATGTATTAATTGCAGGTGTCCATACCAATTTCCAAAATGACTACGGATATATACAGTTGTATGTTCGCCCAAAGGCAGGACAAACTTTAGAAGAAGCCAAGCAATTATTACTTGATCAGATAGAAATACTCAAAAAAGGAGCTTTCGAAGACTGGTTGCCACAAGCGGTTATAAACAGTTATAAACTCTCTACAATAAGGAATTTTGAAGATGCAAGCTCTTTGGCCAGTGCGTACTATAATGCGTTTGTACATTTTCAAAGTTGGGAGGACAGGCTTGCTCTAATAGACAAAGGCAGTAAACTTTCAAAAGATGATATTGTGGCGTATGCAAATCGTTTTTTTGGAGACAATTATGTGGAGGGGCACAAACTTCAAGGGAAGGCAACAGGACTTGTAAAAATAGACAAGCCGACTATTTCTCCGATAAAACTCAATAGAGGGGAGCAGTCAGGTTTTCTCAAAGAGGTAAGCGAAATTGAAACGCTAGATATTCAGCCTGTTTTCTTGAATTTTAAAGAGGCTATACACAGAGAGAAAGCCTCTAACGGAATGGATATCGCATACATAAAAAATAAAAGAAATGACCTGTCTACTCTAGAAATAATAACTGAAGTAGGTAGTGACCACATTAGGGAGCTTCCCTTGGCAGAGAAGTATTTTCAGCTTTTGGGGACTGATAAATATTCGGCGGAAGATATTCAAAAGGAATTCTACAAAATAGGCATAGATTACAGTATGGGTAGTTCAGGTAAACGCTCATATATTTCTTTGTCAGGCCTAGATGAAAACCTTGAAAAAGGTCTTAAACTCTTGAATCATTTGTTGTCAAACCCTGTCATTGATAAAGAGGCTTACGATAAATTAATTCAAAATATTTCTCAGAAGAGGAATCTTTGGCTGTCAAATAAGAGTGCAATCCTTTTTTACGGTCTTAAGAACTATTCCCTACATGGTGAAAATTCCAAATTGAGGGACATCGCCACTCTCAAACAGCTACGGGAGAAAAATCCTCAAGATTTGGTAGACTTGGTAACAGGTCTAAGGGAGTACCCTCAAAGGGCTTTTTATTATGGCAAGGATCCCCAGAATGCTACCGAAATTGTAGGCAAATCCTATCAGCATACGGATACACTCAAACCTCAACCAGAAAGAAAAGAATATCCTTACTCGAAGCAAGACAAAAGGATTTATTTCTCTCAATACGATATGGTACAAGCGCAGTTTTTACTCTTGTCTTTGGGAGATGAATTGGATATAGATAAGATGGCATATGCTTGGGTTTTTAATAATTACTTTGGGAAAGGGCTTTCATCTATCATTTTTCAGGAGATGAGAGAGTCCAAATCTTTGGCATATAGTGCGCAATCATCATATGAAATGGCATCTGAGCCCAAAGAACGAGACATTATATCTGCCTATGTAGGTACACAGGCGGATAAGCTCCCCGAGGCAATACGAAGCATAGAGGAACTCATGACAGGACGCTTCCCTAAAAATATGGAGCAGTTTAATTTTTCTAAGCAACAAGTTCTAAAATATATTGCAACACAGAGGATTACCAAGAGTGGTGTTTTTTGGAATTACCAAAGCATGAAAGACATGGGTATAGATTACGACATTCGTGAGCAGGTGTACAAAAAAGTACAGGAAATGACATTTGATGATCTAAAGCAGTTTTATCAAAATGAGATTGCAAATAAAAAGTACACTATCTTGATCATAGGGGACAAAAAAGACATCAATATGTCGGCAATAAAGGACTATGGTAATGTCAAAACCTTGGATGCTCATTATCTGTTTAACTTTGAAAAATAAATCTTCTCTGAAGATGGTCTATGGGTATTTTTGCATGAATGATAGATTTATTCAAAAAGTATGTTGAACAAGCCTTTCCGTACCTCAATAAATCAAAGTTACTCGTAGCTTGTAGTGGAGGGGTAGATAGCGTTCTTTTGACATATTTCCTAAAGGAGTTAGGCTATTCCTTGCTGATTTGTCATTGCAATTTCGGGTTGCGAGGGAAGAACAGTAATGATGACGAGAGCTTTGTAACGCAATTTGGCGCAAAACTAGGCATAGAAGTTATCACAAAACAGTTTCCTACATGGGCAATTGCTTCCAAGTCTAATATCAGTATTCAGATGGTGGCGAGGAATCTCCGTTATAGTTGGTTCGATGAACTGTTGCGAGAGCGTTGCTTAGATTATGTCCTAACCGCCCATCATTTGGATGATACTTTGGAGACATTTCTCATCAATACGAGCAGGGGTACAGGGTTGGAAGGGCTTTTGGGGATACCACCAAAAAATAATAACATCATCAGACCATTGTTATCATTTTCCAAGCAACAGATATTAGATGCTGCTAAACACTACAATTTGTCTTGGAGGGAAGATAAAAGTAATTATTCGCAGAAATATTTGAGGAATCAAATCAGAAAAAATATAGTACCACAACTAAAGTTACTGGAGCGGGATTTTTTGAAGAATTTTCAGGCAACCATTTATCATTTGCAGGGTGCGTCTCAACTTCTTAAAAAGTATATAGATAGTCTCCATGCAGCACTTTTCATAAAAAAAGGAGTGTATATAGAGATAAAGGTGCAGACATTAGCATCTTTGATTCCAAAAGAAATTTACCTGTTTGAATTGTTCAAATCATATGGGTTTAAAAGTGGAGATACAATTGCAAGCCTTTTAGAAAGCCAGAGCGGGAAAAGACTTATGTCTAATACGCATATACTTTTGAAAAACAGGACACATCTTATTCTAAAATCTTTGGAAGAAGAAAATTATCAGCAGACATATGTTATAAAAAATTTTAATACGCCTTCTGACCTTCCTCTATCTCTCAAATTTGAGGAAGTCCCCTCAATAAAGGATAAGGGGGATAAATTAGCATACTTTGATAAGAAACTTTTAATGTCTTGCCTCACCCTAAGAAAGTGGAGGAAATCTGATTACTTTTACCCCCTCGGAATGGGGGGCAAAAAGAAGAAATTGAGTAAGTTTTTTAAAGATGAAAAGTACTCTCTTTTTGAAAAAGATGAGCAGTGGCTACTCTGTTCAGGTGATGACATTATATGGCTTGTCGGCAAACGCTTAGACGATAGGTTTCATGCAAATGGCGATACGGAGTCTATTGTAAAAGTAGAACTTACTTAAGGCTTAGATATTTATGAAAAACAAGACGTACCTTTTTTTATTATTTCTCTTACAATTTGGGTTTTCCCAAAAGTCAAAACATGTGAGTTGGAAGTTTGAAGTAGAGGAAATTAGCAAAACTGAATACAAACTTACTTTTGAAGGGAAAATAGACCCCAATTGGCATATTTATTCGCAATTTACTCCCAGTGGAGGCCCCCTCCCGATGGAGATTACTTTTGATAGGGTGGGGAGTGATTTTGAATTACTAGGTACGGGGAAAGAGCTTGAAACACATCGGCAATACAACGAAATATTTCAGATAGACGAAGTTTTTTTTTCTGATACGGCTACCATTGAACAGCGGATAAATTTGCTTAATACTGATATAAAAGTTATCAAAGGGGTACTTTTCTACCAAATATGTAAGGAGGTATGCCTTAATGTAGAAATTCCGTTTGCTTTTTCTCTAACGAACACCCCCATAGAAGACATCAAGCAAGGGGATTTAGATGCGAAAAGCCTCCAATTATCAAAAGCCTTAAAAGTTCCCTTTGTTCAGCAAGATGTTTTTGAGGTAGTTCCCACTCAAAACCCTCAAGTTGAAGGGGCAGGCTATTTATCTATTTTTTTATTGGGGCTTGTGGGGGGGATTTTTGCGTTATTGACCCCTTGCGTATTCCCGATGGTGCCCCTCACGGTTTCGTTTTTTACTAAAACAAGTACTACGAGAAGAAAGGGGATAATAAACGCTTTTTTCTATGCCTTTTTCATCATCGCTATTTATGTGGGGCTCAGCATTCCTTTCTTTTTTATGGAGCGTCTCACCCCTGAGGTACTCAATAATATAGCTACCAATACATGGCTCAACATCACTTTTTTCATTGTTTTCTTGGTTTTTGCCTTTTCATTTTTTGGGTATTATGAACTCACTTTACCGGGCAGGTGGGGTAATATTTCTGATTCTAAATCTGTAACAGGGGGGGTGATAGGCATCTTTTTCATGGCATTGACATTGGCTATTGTCTCTTTCTCTTGTACAGGACCTATTTTGGGCAGTTTGTTAGTCGGTTCTCTGTCTTCCACATCAAATGCCGGCCAACTACTCTTTGGGATGATGGGCTTCGGTACTGCTTTGGCCTTTCCTTTTGCGCTTTTTGCGGTGTTTCCAAATGTCTTAAAATCTCTTCCTAAATCAGGTGGGTGGATGGGTACGCTCAAGGTTATTTTGGGATTTTTGGAGCTTGCCTTGGCATTTAAATTCCTCTCTAATGCAGACTTGGTAGAGCATTGGGGAATATTAAAAAGAGAAGTGTTCATTGGTATTTGGGCTGTTATTTCTATTCTGATTGCTATTTATTTGTTTGGATATATTCGCTTTCCCCATGACTCTAATAAGATATTTTCTCTCGGGTGGAAAAGGGGTTCTTTAGCAACTTTATTTTTACTGATAGCAGTATACCTCTCACTCGGTATTTTTGGTCTAAATAGGGTTTCTCTTTTAAGTGGATTTGCACCGCCAGAGTTCTATTCTATTTTTGAAAAAGAGACTGATTGTCCTCTTGGCTTGGATTGTTATAAAGACTTTGAGCAAGGATTACGAGTTGCCAGAGAAAAGCATAAACCTATTATGTTGGACTTTACAGGTTGGGCTTGTGTAAATTGCAGAAAGATGGAAGAACTTGTTTGGGTGGAGAATGATGTGTATCAAAAGCTCAAAAAGTTTATTATCATATCTCTCTATGTAGATGACAGGAGGTTTTTGCCCAAGCAAAAACAAGTTTTCTACAAAACGGAGACTGGATACCTCAAACACATAAAGACGGTTGGTGAAAAATGGGCTACTTTTCAGGCAATTAATTTTAAAACGGCTTCACAACCTTACTATGTTCTTATTTCTCCCGAGTACAAGGTTTTAGCCCCTCCGGTGCAGTATACTGACAAAGAAACCTATTCAAAATGGCTTTCGGATGGTCTAGAGAGATTTCACGCAACTAATAACAAAAAAGAAAATTTCTTTGATCGCTAAACAACAAAACAAATCTGTCTTTTTTCAAGATCTAGGGTTATTGGACTACAAAAAGGCGTGGGTCTATCAGGAAAGTCTTTTGGAGAAAATAGTCACTCTAAAAAGTCAAAACAGGGAGTCTGCAGACCCTAAAAAAACCGGTAACCATTTTCTTTTTGTGGAGCACCCTCATGTGATTACCATAGGTAAAAGTGGTGATATTGCCCATCTACTTGTCGGGGAAAAAGAGCTAAAGCGTAAAGGCATATCTTTCCACCGCATTAATAGGGGGGGCGATATTACCTATCACGGACCTGGTCAAGTGGTGGGCTATCCTATTTTGGATCTAGATAATTTTTTTACAGATATTCATAAATACCTGCGTTTTTTGGAAGAGGTGATTATAAGGGTACTTAGAGATTATGGGATCAAGGGGAGTAGAAGTAAAGGGGAAACAGGGGTTTGGATAGATGTTGATACGCCACATTCTAGAAAAATTTGTGCGATGGGCATCAGGACCTCCCGATGGGTTACAATGCATGGTTTTGCTCTCAACATAAATGTAGATTTGAACTATTTTGACTACATCATTCCATGTGGCATTGCCAATAAAAGGGTAACCTCTCTCAACAAAGAGTTACAGTTGCAGAGTGTGGATATAGATGTCTTGAAAAGCAAGTTGCTTGTCCACTTCAAGGAGGTTTTTGGCTGTCAGTTTTTTTCACACGAAAAATAAAATCTGTTGTAAATTCCTTTTCCTTACAGCAACTGGCGATGTAGAGGTATATTTGCATCACATAATTTTTTAAGAATGAACAATAAAAATCTTTTGGATATTTCCAAAACATTTGGTACACCTATCTATGTCTATGATACAGAGGTTATCACCAGCCAACTAAAAAGGATAACAACGTCATTTGACGCTGTAGAAAATCTGTCTATCAATTATGCAGTAAAAGCACTTTCAAACATTAACATACTAAAGTTTATGGTAAATTTGGGTGCAGGCTTAGATACTGTTTCGGTTCAAGAAGTAGATTTAGGTCTTAGGGCTGGTTGCAATCCTCAAAAGATAATTTATACTCCCAATGGTGTCTCTCTAGAGGAGATAGTAGAAGTCTCTAAAAAAGGGGTGCAGATTAATATAGATAACCTTTCTATTTTGGAACAATTTGGAATGCGCTATCCCGATTTGCCTGTTTGTATTCGTATTAACCCTCATGTAATGGCAGGGGGAAATGAAAAAATATCAGTTGGTCATATAGACTCTAAATTTGGAATCAGTGTACACCAATTACCACATGTACTAAAAGTGGTTGAGGCTACGGGAATGGTTGTGAACGGTTTGCATATGCACACAGGAAGCGATATTTTGGATATTGAGGTGTTTTTACAGGCTGCAGAAATTTTGTTTGATGTCGCTAAAAAATTCAAAACACTAGATTTTTTGGACTTTGGTAGTGGCTTTAAAGTACCTTACAAAGAGAGAGATATTGAAACCAATGTAGAAGAGTTGGGCAAAAAACTTTCAAGTAGGTTTAATAGTTTTTGCAAATCCTATGGCAAACCTCTCAAACTATTTTTTGAGCCAGGCAAGTTTTTGGTAAGTCAGGCAGGTCATTTTTTGGTCAAAGTAAATGTAGTAAAGCAGACGACCTCTACCGTATTTTTGGGTGTAGATAGTGGATTTAATCATTTGATAAGACCTATGTTTTACGGTGCGAAACACCAAATTCAAAATATTTCCAACTCAAAAGGTAAAAAGCGTTTTTACTCTGTTGTGGGTTATATTTGTGAAACGGATACTTTTGCCAGTAATGTCCAAATAAGTGAGGCTTCGGAAGGAGATGTGCTGTGTTTCAAAAATGCGGGGGCTTATTGTTTTACGATGTCTAGCAACTACAATTCTCGTTTTCGTCCAGCAGAAGTCTTATTTCACAAGGGAAGGGCAATTTTGATAAGAAAACAGGAAACATTAGAAGACATTTTGAGAAACCAAATAGAGGTAGAGATGTAGTCTTTTTCCTTAATTATTTTGTCGGCTGTCCACTTTTAGGGAGAAACGCTCCCATAGTCTTACTATCCCAATTTGTTAAGTCGCCAAAGTTCAATTTAGGCCATTCACCCCTCGCACTAAAAGACCACTCGCCCTCATTACTCCCAAAGGTCAGATTAATGAAAAGGCTTCTGAGTTCTGTAGCGTTGGTTACGCTTCCGACACCTTTCGAGTTACCATTATTATTTGTGTGGAGGATAGTGGTAGAGGGCGATATTTTATCTTTTATGGACGTCTCGGAGGCAGAGAAATACACTTTCGAGGCTTCATTGTTAGGGTCTATAGCAGCGACCATTCCAAATTGTTCAAATGCCCCTGATGTTCGCGTCATTTGGGTTCTATTATATCCTATTATTTTACCGCTTGAGGTGTTATTGCCTACCATTCCTCCAACAATATTCACAGCATCAATTTCATTTTTGCTATACCCCTTTATAGTTTCTGAATTTTCACCAACCATTCCTCCTATATATCCCCAACTTGCGGTCAATTTTCCGGTACAAAACCCAATAATATTACCTTTATTTTGACCACACAAGCCACCTATGTATTTTTTCCCCTCAATGATACCCTTGTAATAACCTCTTATTTTTCCTTTGCGAAGATTAAGCCCTACAAGCCCTCCCACATAGTCACTTTTTGATGAAATTTTTATAGATGAATGCCCCAAAATATCACCTCCGTTAATGCCACTTAACCCACCGACATAAAGACTCCCTTCTAATTCACCTTCGGAAGTGCCAACTAGCATACCGTCATTTATACCAGCGATACCACCTGTATGTTTTTCAGCTGTTATTTTCCCTTTGAACTGAGCTTGGGTTTTTCCTTTATTATGTCCCACAATACCGCCAACAATATCTTTTCCGGTAATATTTCCCTCTATTTTGAGACTTTCTATCACCACTGTTTTTGAAGTCTTTCCAAAAAAACCGACAAATTTGGATCTAGGTCTATTGATATTTAATTTTCTTATGGTAAATCCCTGGCCGTCTAAATGTCCTTCAAATGGGTTTTTGTCATTACCTATCGGGCTAAATTCATACTTTTTAGGAAAAGTAATGTCATTAATGATTTTATAGTTTCCATCCAATACTTTACGGATGCCCTGCAAGTCTTCCCAAGTCCTTATTTCAGAGGGTTTATATTTTATTTTTACGCAAAAAGCATTCCCTTTGAGGTTAAATACAGTATCATTTGTCTTTGGATTTACAGGAATATTAAATTGTTTCAAAGCTTTCAAATCTGATTTTTTGACGACTATGTTCCCTTTTCCATCTGATTTTACTGATCCTTTTAACCCAGCTAATTCCCATGTGTAATTAGTTTTTGGTTCTAAACCAATTATTTTTATGAGTTCTGTATCTCTGTGCATAGAGGCATCCCTTATTCCTATACCAAGTTGTTTTCCATTTGAATAGGTAAAGAAATAAACTCCTTTTTTTTCAGGGCAAGTAGCATCGTATCTCTGGTGAGAGCTTCTATTCTCTTGATTACTTTGACAACAGAATAGAGACATGAAAATGAGTAAGGTAAAACCTGTTTGTTTCACAGTCAGTAGGTACGGAATTAAAAGGTACAAATATTTTTTATAGAGATAATAGTACACGACTTTTGGGTTATAATTTGTCAACCTAGTGATTTTTTAGTGTTTTTCACCAAGAGTATACTACTTGTAGTGTATTTTGTGATATTCTAAAAGACCTTCTATAGGCTTTCTCAATGTATTTCCCATATTCACTCCGTAGCCAGACAAGACCTCGCCAAGTTCTTTAGACAGGTAATAGGCAATACTCCCTACAAAATGACAAGGGACATCCCTGTGTTGTTCAAACTGAGAAATATAATTTTCATAAAACAGATGAAATCCCTCTGATATATGTTTTTTACAAAAGTGATCTTCTTTATTTTCTATGATAAATCGGGCAAAAGTGGCCAAATACCTGTTAGGATTGGGTTCTTTGTAGAGATTATTTTTGATAATATCTGCGTCTAGATCAAATTGCTTGGAAAATTTATAAGCCAATTTAGGGGGCATTTTGTTAAAATAATAATCCCTTATTAATTGTTTTCCAAAATAGTTTCCACTACAATCATCCATAACAGAATACCCTAACGAATGTACTTTTTGCACAACTCTGACACCATCCCAAAGGCTACAGTTTGATCCTGTTCCAATAATGCTGACTACAGCGGGCATTTTTTCCCTCCCGGTGGTTGCAAAGATGGCGGCATAAGTATCTTCACAAACTTCTATGGTGGCTTTTGGGAAATATTCCTTTAGGACCTCTCCCATAAAGACCTGCATCCTCTTTGTGCCACATCCAGCACCGTAAAAGAATACTTTTTTAACATTTAGTTTGCTCCTATCTAGGTCATTATTGTTTATCAGTCTTTCTTTTACAAGCTCTTTGGTTACCACTTCGGGGTTTAGTCCAGGAGTTTGGGTGAAGAATAGCTTATTACCAAGAGCATCTACAGCTACCCAGTCAGCCTTAGTCGCCCCGCTATCGACAATGAAAATCATTTAGAGTTGTTTGAAAAAAACAAGATTTATATCTTGGAAAGATACGAGGCCAAATCTATTAGTTTATTAGAATATCCAGCCTCATTATCGTACCATGACACCACTTTGAAGAAAGTAGGATTTAGCTCAATTCCTGCTTCAGCGTCAAAAATACTAGTATGGGAATCGCCGACAAAATCTTGGGATACAACGGCTTGATCTGTATATCCTAATATTCCTTTTAGTTCATTTTCTGAAGCAGTCTTCATTACTTTTTTAATGATATTGTAAGAAGTCGCTTTTTGCAATTTTACTGTCAGATCTACAACAGATACATCAGCAGTAGGAATTCTAAAAGCCATTCCGGTTAGTTTTCCTTTCATAGAAGGGATGACCTTAGTTACCGCTTTGGCGGCACCGGTAGTTGCGGGGATAATGTTCAGAAGTGCACTTCTGCCTCCTCTCCAATCTTTTTTGGAGGGTCCGTCTACGGTCATTTGTGTAGCCGTTGTGGCGTGTACAGTGGTCATCAGTGCCTCTTCTATACCAAAGGAATCATTTAGAACTTTGGTAATGGGAGCCAAGCAGTTAGTCGTACAAGAAGCGTTGGAAACAATTGTATCAGAAGCATTTGCCTCTTTGTGATTAACACCCATTACAAACATAGGAGCATCAATAGAAGGTGCTGATATGACGACTTTTTTAGCGCCCGCGTTTAGGTGTGCCTGAGCCTTTTCCAAGGTGGTGAATAGCCCCGTAGATTCGACGGCTACATCTACGCCTACGACTTCCCATTTTAGTGCGTTGGGGTCTCTTTCGGCAGTAATTCTAACTGTTTTCCCATTGACAATAAGGTTGCCATCTTTGACCTCCACAGTCCCGTTAAAATTTCCGTGTACAGAGTCGTACTGTAGCAAGTATTTTAGATGATCTACATCTAAAAGGTCATTGATAGCCACCACCTCTATGTCTTCTCTTTGAGTGGCTACTCTAAAAACAAGCCTTCCTATCCTCCCAAAACCATTGATTCCTAATTTTAAACATGCCATAATTTATTTTTATTTTATTTGGTTAAACTGTTATTATATCTGAGACTCTCAATAAGTCTTCATTGATAGATGAATGTCCTTTGATAGCTTTCTCTAGGGGGGTGAGTTCCATACTGTCATCGAGAATACCTACCATATACCCACCTCTACTTTCCAAGAGGCTTTCCACAGCTCTGACTCCCATTCTACTGGCCAAAACTCTATCAAAACATGAAGGTGTACCCCCCCTCTGTATATGACCCAAAACAGAGACCCGAACATCATAGTCAGGCATATTTTGTTCCACATATTCTTTTAGCTCAAATACACTTTTTCCAGTTTTATCGCCCTCTGCGACTACTACAATGCTAGACATTTTACCAGAGTTTCTACTTCTCTTTAAGGATTCTAGAAGTCTATCTAAACCTAAATTTTCTTCGGGAACTAGAATTTCTTCTGCTCCCGCTCCAACACCTGCATTCAGGGCAATATATCCGGCATCTCTACCCATTACTTCTACAAAAAACAGACGATCGTGAGAAAAAGCAGTATCACGGATTTTGTCTATAGCTTCTACCACGGTGTTTAGAGCGGTATCATAGCCAATAGTGTGTGTTGTTCCGTAAATGTCATTATCAATAGTACCTGGGATACCCATTACACTAATTCCAAATTCTGCATTAAATCTCAAGGCACCTTTAAAAGAGCCATCTCCACCAATTACTATCAGGGCGTTTACACTTTCTTTGGATAAGTTTTCAAAGGCTTGTTTCCTGCCCTCTTTGGTCATAAACTCTTTGCATCGAGCGGAATGTAACATGGTCCCTCCCTTATTAATAATATTGTTTACAGATCGAGCGTGCATTTCTACAAAATCGCCATCTACCATTCCTTTGTAGCCTCTCCTCACGCCGATGCACACTATACCGTGATACACACAAGTTCTCACCACCGCACGGATAGCGGCGTTCATCCCTGGAGCATCTCCCCCTGATGTAAGAACAGCTATTTTCTTTAAATGCGTTTTGTCCATAAAGCCCGCCACAAATATAATTATATTGACCTAAAAAATAAGTTAGCTAGATTTGGAGATATTTTGTTAAAATAGCAAGTTTATAAATTCTAAGTTATTAAATTTGGCATGAAAATTTTGGTATGTATTAAAAATACTCATTATGAAAAAGATAATATTGATCTTCCTAACAGCATTACTCAGTTTATCAAGTCAGGCTCAAAAACATGCCGAACGAATTATATTAATCACATTAGATGGTTACCGTTGGCAAGAACTTTTTACAGGAGTCGACAGTACTTTGGTAAGAAATAGGAAATTTCAAGGAGGTGATGATTTAGTCAAAAAATATTGGAGGGATACCCCCAAGCAAAGAAGGGAATTACTTATGCCTTTTGTTTGGAAAAAAATTGTCAATATGGGGAGTATATATGGCAATAGATATCTAGGAAATAAAGTCAACCTGAGTAACAGTATGTGGTTCTCATACCCGGGATACAACGAAATTTTTACAGGGAAAGCAGATGACAAAAATATTAACAGCAATGATAAAAACTACAATCAGAATAAAACAATACTAGAAAAAATAAATGAACTGCCTGACTATAAAGGGCATGTGGCTGCCTTTGGAAGTTGGGAGCTGTTCCCCTTTATTATCAATGACAAGCGCAGTGGGATACCCGTTAATGCAGGTTACCGAACAGCCATAGGAAATGATCTGACTGATATTGAGAAGTATCTCAACCGTATGCAACCAATGTCTCATAATTTATTCCATAATAGTGCTCGTTTGGATATATTCACCCATGGCTATGCTATGGAATACATCAAGAAAAAACATCCTAAAGTTGTATATATTTCTTATGCACAAACTGATAATTTTTCACATTCCGGGGCTTACAGTTCCTACCTTCATTCTGCTCATAGTATAGATAATATGCTTAAGGAGCTCTGGGAATATGTGCAAAATGATAGCTTCTATAAAGATAAAACAGCATTTATAATCACTACTGATCATGGTAGAGGACTTGGAGATAAATGGACAAGCCATGGAAGGGAAACCCCAAAAAGTAACGAAGTTTGGGTAATTATGTACGGTGCGGGGATAAAGGCGAGAGGGGAAGTCAACAAAAGTGAGCAACACTACACTTCTATGGTAGTAGAGGAAATAAAACAGCTACTTAATATAAAAGATAAATAGCTCTCCTTATAGTGGAGAGGCATTAATACCTGTAATTAAAGCGGAAACACTGGAAAGAAGTGTCCTATATTCACAGATCGATGGTCTGCCTATAAAAAAAATAAGATATTCAAAATTCAATAGCTTGGAAGATAAAAAAATATACTGCATTTGAAAGAATCTGAGTTTAGATGAAACTAAACAAAAGAGAATTTAGACCCCATAATTTTGAAAATATTTAAAATATACTAGTGCAATCCCTAAATTAAGATAGTTCACCATTTATAAAACTATTTGTTAGTTTCCTTGTCTTTATAGATTTCCAAAGAGCTATCGGCTCATCAGTATTTTCTGTAGCCCTCTTCTTTAGACTTCTTGTTAGTTTCTTGAGATATTTTCCAAACTTTTTTAACTGTCAAATTTTAGTCTTTTTTTCGGGGTTCCAGTACTATCTCTATTTTTTGTAAAATTAGGAAAAAGTCCATAGTCTGTCTTTCGTAGGTTCAACTACCAAGTACGACAAATCATAAGACTAAGACTTAGTTTGTAGACTAATTTAATAGTTGTTTCGCGAAGTTAAGTTTTTTATTAGGTCTTGGGTTAATTTTCTTTCATATACACTCTAACTATTTGTCTTTCAAAGTATTAAATTCCGTTTTTTTGGAATATATTAACTAATGAGTTTGTTGGTATGCCCGCCCAATCCCCTTCTTACCCCAATAGTGATAAGGATGCGCTCCATTTCCCCCTGTGAATAGCCGATTCTATCCCTATGATAGGGGTCTGTCTCTAGGAAGTATCTTCATAAGTATAGGAATTTTAAAATTCCTATACTTTTTTCCTCCTATTCGCCACACTTACTACTTACTTACTACTTACTAATTGAACTTAACAAAGATTGAAAAATTACTCAAGCTACCCATACTAAATTTGAACAATGAGTTGGCTCATGTTAATTTAACAATACCTTATTTAAATTTAATATATTACCTTTGAGGGATGAGATTTACTATCGGTTTTTTTTTGCCTGTATTATTTTTTGTTTTTCCATTTGCCTTTGCACAAAATTTGAGTGAATGTAGCAGTAGTATTGCTCAGAATGTGATGTACAATGGGCCTGTTATAAGTAGTAGACTGACAAGCGCCTTTGTCATGTATAAATCAGGAAAGGAAATTCCTATCCAAGCTATTGGGAAATCCACATATGCATCAGGAACTAATAATTCAGTGGGCTATATAGATCCTAACTTGACCCTACCAAAGCTTATAGACCCCAGAGTATTTGGCACTTTTACTTTTCAGTATGCTTTTGCCGAAAACAAAAATGATCCATTCGACCCCAATGCACTAAACGGATTGGTTGAAGATGGAAAGTCCCTCTACGGTTTTATCAAGGTATCATTTCGTGGCACTTACACTTGTACTATCAAAGTACCATTAAAGGTAAATGTGGTTTATTTAGATGATATTATTACTCAGCATACAGGAGGATATAACTATGGAAATATCCCTTATTGCTATGAGATGAGCGGCATTAAAAGTTATAATCCCATAACTTTTTCAAATGAAGTACTTCATACGATTAGGACAGACCGTAATAATAGATTTGATCCTGACCCCCTATTGCTCGTTGATGATATATATATGGAACATTACAATGCAGACGCTTATGGAAATATAGATTTAAGCTCTCCGGTTAGAAAAAACCGGTTGCATCGAGGAGCAAAGTTTGTTTATACCAGATTTAAATATTTAGGACGAAAAGGGGTGCCTAATGCCAGTACAGATCCAGGTGGTGAGGTTTTTGAAGATATTAGACTCTCTCTTAAAGGTGTTAAAGCTCCTGGAAAAAGAGTGTTTATGATGAGGGATTTATTTTCTTGTTCTACTAGTGTGCCTGCTACTTTTGATTTGACTAAAAGTGAGGCTACTGTTTCGCAACCTGGTAGTACATTTCAATATTCTAATTCTTCAGGAGGCGCTATCTTAAATCCCAATAGTTCTAGAGCTAGAAATAGCGACGAAGCCATCTATATGGAGATGAGAAATGTAACCCCTACAGGCTGTAATCTTGACTATAAGTTTTTCGCCAAATCAGTTAGCTTTAGCTATGGAATCCCTGCATCTGGAGATGTGTATTGCGAAGGTGAAAATACACTTTTGAGTACATTATACAATAGCAAGATTAACAATAGTGGGAGTAACTATGCTATAGTTTACTACGAAGGCGATCCACAAAATAGAGGTACTTACATAGAGAAGATAAGGGATATAACACAAACCGGGATTGTAAAAATTTACGCTCAAGTCTTTGATGGCACACTTTGTACTGAGACTATTAACTTTGACATTACTGTAACTCCTCACCCGAAGAATTTTTTTACTTTTCAACTCTGTGCTGGAAGTCCCACCTTTCTAAAAGACTTTGACCAAAATTTACTCAATGGAAGGAATCCGAGTAACTTCAGTGTAGAATACTATAGTTTTGAACCGTCTGACATATCTAAAAATACAACAACTTCATTAACTTCATTAACTTCATTGATTAATAAGAATGGGATCAGCATAGTCAACAATTCTGTAAAAATTTGGGCAATGATAGAAGATAAAAACTCAGGTTGCTTTTCTATAGAGGAAATGACTATTTCTACTACACCACCTCCTTCTATAAATTCGGGTGTCAGTTTTATACAATGTGATGATGAAATCAAAGATAGATTAACGACTTATGATTTAAATAGTTATCTCTCCAAGCTTACTAATCAAAGCGGGATTTCTGCATCGTTCTATAAAAATGACCCGACTCAAAATCCTACAGCCCCTAAACTGAGTAATATTTACAGAAATACAGTGCCCTCTGAGGTTATTTATGCTCAGGTTACAGACCAAAATGGATGCAAAAGCGCACCGGAAAGGGTAACATTAGTAATAAACGCTAATTTACATAACCCTACACCTGTTGATCGTTTTTCTTGTGATGATACAGATGGGATCCCTGGGAACCAAATTGGAATTTTTCCAATAGCTCCTCCTCGGATCACACCCATTGGGGGGCAGAGCATAAGTTATTACAGGACTTTGGTCGAAGGGGCTAGGAAGCAAAATCCTATAACCAACATAAATGCTTACAAAAATACATCCTCCCCAGAAACTATCTATCGCAGAATTGATGACAATAGAACGGGTGATTGTAAAGCCCTAGACCCGTATTTAAATTTGAGCGTCATAACCAATCCGGTTATAAAAATTCGCAGCGATTCGAAATATCTCTGTACAGGCAGTTCAAATCCTTTAAAACTAGATGCAGATTTATCGGGAATTAATACCCCCTCCAACTACACATTTCAATGGAATTCAGGGGCTTCAGGTAGCAGTATAAATGTATCTATGCCCGGTACTTACCAGATGATATACACGGATACCAATTATGGGTGCCGTTCCTTGAGTAATGCCATCAAAGTAGAACAAAGGGAAAAGCCTTCAATCAAGTCTATTGAACAAATTAGTTCCGTTGGGGATTCTAATAATAGAGTAAAAGTCCTGCTAAATAACCCTTCTAGGTATTCAAACAAATATGAGTATAATATAGATGATGCAATAGGGTTTCAAAAGTCTAATATTTTTGAAGGAGTTACAAGTGGCAAGCATCTGGTAAGGGTCAGAGATGAGTTTTGTGGTGTTTCTAAAAAGCTAGTAAGGGTAATGAACTATCCAAAGTTTTTCACCCCAAATAATGATGGTATTAATGATCTTTGGTCATTGGAGGCATTTAGTGATTTGGGGTTTTTAAGGGCTGATATTTTTGACAGATACGGTACCTTTATCACTTCTTTAGATAGCGCTAACTTTCAGTGGGACGGCTCTTTTAAAAACATAAATCTACCTTCAGATGACTATTGGTTTCAAATGCGCTATCGAGACATCAATGAAAATGGCAATATAAAAACCTTAATCGGGCATTTTACACTAAAAAGGTAGACTTAGAGGATTTATTTTCTTATAATAACTTAGCCTTCATAAATTCCATACCACCTTTGTTAGAGCAACCGTTATCTATATTACCCAGTTTGGGAGAAGAAAAAGCAAACCTATTAAAAACTGAGTTTGGCATTTTCAGTTGTGCAGATCTACTAAATTTCTTTCCATACAGGTATATAGATAGAACGAAATACTATAAAATCAGAGATATCCATAGTATTCGTACAGAGATACAAATCATTGGTAGGTTAGGCAATTTTAGGTTTATAAGGCAAAAGAAAGGACAACGCATGGTTGCTGACTTTACTGATGAGACGGGCAGTGTAGAGCTGGTATGGTTTCGAGGGCATAAGCAGTTGGCAAATATTCTGAAGCCGGGGGGGGAATATGTACTCTTTGGAAAGTTTACGACATTCAACAACAAGATAAACTTTGTCCACCCAGATTTGGAGGATATAGAGCAACATAAAAGCAAAATGGGAAGGCATATTCAACCCCTATATTCTTCTACCGAAAAACTAGTCAAAAAGAAGATTGACAGCAGGTTTATAGCGCGGTGTATCACTTATATTTTCAATCTAGTCAATAATAATTTCTATGAGACTTTACCTGAATATCTGTGTGATGAATTGGGTTTAATTGAAAGGAGAGAGGCACTACTAAATATACATTTTCCAAAAAGTCAACAACTTTTACAAAAGGCTCGTGATAGGATTAAGTTTGAAGAGTTGTTTTATATCCAATTACAACTTTGGTTAAAGAATCTCGACAGAAAGGAAAAAATAAAAGGGCATCCTTTTTCATCAATTGGAGATTATTTTTATAACTTTTACCAAAATCACTTGCCTTTTGAACTGACTGATGCGCAAAAGAAGGTTTTCAAAGAAATAAGAAAGGACTTAGGGAGTGGTCACCAAATGAATAGACTTTTGCAGGGAGATGTCGGATCAGGGAAGACTATCATAGCGTTTATGACTATGCTCATTGCCATAGACAATGGCTTTCAAGCTTGTATTGTAGCCCCTACGGAAATTCTAGCTATGCAACATTATCGGGGGATGTGTGGTTTTGCAGAGCAATTGGGTATAAGGATAAGTTTGCTTATGGGAAGCACCAAGCTTTCCAAACGTAAAGATATATTACCGCTTCTAAAATCAGGGGCTGTTCAAATATTGGTAGGCACACATGCTATTTTCGAGAATAATGTAGTGTTTAAGGCACTTGGGGTGGCTATTATTGACGAACAGCATAGGTTTGGTGTCGTCCAAAGGGCTAAACTTTGGGCAAAAAACAAAGTGCCCCCACATATTTTGATAATGTCTGCAACGCCTATTCCCAGAACCCTTGCAATGAGTCTGTACGGCGATTTGGATATTTCTCTGATAGACAAATTGCCTCCCGGCAGAAAGCCTATCAAAACTATTCACAAATACGAGTCAGGACGCTTGTCACTTTTCCATTTTATGAAAAAACAAATAGCTCTGGGAAGGCAGATATATGTGGTCTACCCATTAATAGAGGAAAGTCGTACGCTAGACTATAATAACCTTATGGAAGGCTATGAGTCCTTAGATAGAGAATTTCCCAAGCCGGAATACCAGATTTCTATTCTGCATGGTAAAATGAAGTCAAAGGACAAGGAATTTGAAATAAATAGATTTCAAAAAGTAGAAACCCATATAATGGTTGCTACGACAGTGGTAGAGGTGGGAGTAAATATTCCCAACGCATCTGTAATGGTTATAGAAAGTGCGGAACGCTTTGGGCTTTCTCAACTTCATCAACTTCGCGGGAGGGTTGGGAGAGGGAGTGAGCAGAGCTATTGCATATTGATGACAGGATTTAAACTTTCAAAAGATGCAAAAACGAAAATAGAAACAATGGTACATACCAATGACGGTTTTGAAGTAGCAGAGGTAGATCTAAAATTGAGAGGCCCCGGTGATCTTATGGGAACGCAACAGAGCGGTATTCTCAACCTAAAAATGGCAAATCTCTCAGAAGACCAGCATATATTAAAGTTGGCCAGGGATTATGCTCAAAAGATTTTATCAGAGGATAAAGACTTAAATTTTCCAAAAAATTTGCCCATAAAAAATACCTATCAGCAGATTATGAAATATAAAGGCATATGGCAAAATATAAGTTAGAAATAACTATTTTAGGACCTAGACTAGTATCTTTTATTAAATATTTCCTAAATTATGGGACTTAAATTCTCTTTACTATACTTGCTAAAAAACTAGATTCTTTACAAATTGAAAAAATAAGCGTAGGTTTTTTTATCTTTTTCTATTTTAAACTCTTTTTCTAGGGGGATTTAGATGATATATAAAAGAAAATTAACCCAAGACCTAATAAAAAACTTAACTTCGCGAAACAACTATTAAATTAGTCTACAAACATTCTTCTTAATTGATCGCACTTGGGAGCTACACTTATGTTTGTTTTCTCACTGCAGAATTATTAAGTTTGCCTCCCAAAAATCCAGAGTTATGGAAGCTTTGATAAAATCAGTTCAGGATAATCTTATTGAGAAAAATAATTTCGATAGTTTTTCGGTTGGAGATACCGTTACTATCTACTACGAAATTAAAGAAGGAGAAAAGAAACGAACCCAGTTTTTTAGAGGGGTGGTTATACAAAAAAAAGGAACGGGAGCTACAAAAACTTTTACAATTCGCAAGATGTCTGGAACAGTAGGTGTTGAGAGGGTTTTCCCCATAAATATGCCTGCAATTCAGAGAATAGAGGTCAACAAAAGAGGAAAGGTAAGACAGTCTAAAATATTATATTTCAGAGAGTTGAGAGGCAAAAAGGCGCGTATCAAAGAGCCTCTTAGGAGTTCTAAAAAGCAGGAGCGTAGCGCAACAAAACTAAAACCAACAAAATCAAAAGTAGAAGTCAGAGAACAATAGGCTCTTAGGATTTTCCCCCTATTTTTTTGAATGCTTAACAGACAATAAATGGCTACATACAAGAAAAAAAATAAGGATAAGATTGCCCCAAAAGGTGCAGAGGAGAAGAGTTCGGTTGCAGAATTATTCAAAAACTTAGACAGCGGAGCCTCTCGATCAGAACAGTGGGTTTTAAAAAATCAAAAGTTTATCTCTGCGTTTCTTATAGTGGGAGTAGCACTTGCTCTTGGGTATTGGGGATATACGCGATATATTAAAATGCCAAAAGAACAGGAAGGGGTAAAAGCTTCTTCAAACTTGGAAAGATTATTTGAAAAGGCAGTCAATTCTGCCATAACCAGAGAGAGAGATTCTCTATTTAAACTCGTACTAGAGGGAACCGAAGAGTACTTGGGGGTGCTAGCGGTGATAGATGAATACAGTGGCACAGATGTAGCAAACCTGTCGTATTACAAGGCAGGGATTAGCTTTTTTAACCTTCGGAAATACGATGAGGCGATATCTTGTCTCAAAAAATTTGATTCCAAGGGAGATGCACTTTTAGGGTCTTTGTCTTTGATGAACATAGGCGACTCCTTTGTACAGCTTGACAAGTTGGAGGAAGGCTTGGAATACTACAAAAAAGCAGTGGCATACAACAACAATACACTCTCTGTTCCAGTAGCACTATTCAAGGCAGGGCAGGTAGCGCTGGATTTGGGTAAAAAAGAAGACGCAACAGAGATTTTTAAAACTATAAGGGAAGATTTTCCTAAATCCGAAGAAGCCAGGAATATAGATGTTTATATTGCACAGGCTTTATCTTTGTAGATGACAACACGTTTCAGAGAACTTTCTCAGCTTGACTGCTCTTGCCTTGAGGTAAATCCAGAATGGAAAATAGGAATTGTGGTTTCTGAGTGGAATGACACTATTACCGAAGGGTTATTTGAAGGGGTTCAAAATACGCTACTTAAGGTTGGCATTAAAAGTTCTAATATTCACCGTCTGAATGTACCGGGTAGCTTTGAGCTCGTATTTGGAGCAAAAAAACTTATAAAAACAGCCAAATACAAGGTAATAATAGCTATTGGTAGCCTTATTAAGGGAGAGACAGACCACTTTCATTATGTGGCAAATGCTACTTCTTTGGGCATAAAAGACCTGAATATTCATTATGACATACCGACTATTTTTTGTGTGCTCACTGATGACACCCGAAAGCAGTCAGAGGAAAGAAGCGGAGGGAAATATGGTAATAAAGGGGTAGAAGCAGCAGTTACAGCCATAAAAATGGTTAATTTAGCGGAGGAAAAGAAAGTTTAACCTAAATGAAACTCCCCACTCTGTTCAGACAACAAGGAAACAAAAGGTTTAGCTATACCCCCCGCTATTACGACAAAAATTTGGAAAGGCGACAAAAACTTACAAATATGGAGGATAACTGCTCATACAGTTTATTGAAGCAAAAGCGTTCGTACAGAGAGAATTGGGAGTCAGTTAGAACCACTCAAAGAAAATCTAAAATTCGTCTGTTGGTTATTTTGGTTTTTCTTTTGATGTTTGTATGGGTTGCGATTAGATACATATAGAGAGATGCCTTGAAAGGGTGGATATTATACAACTTTTACCGGATCATATAGCTAACCAAATAGCGGCGGGGGAGGTTGTACAGCGACCTGCCTCCGTAGTCAAAGAACTTTTGGAAAATGCTATTGACGCTAAATCTAAAACCATCAAACTAATTGTGAAAGATGCTGGGAAAACGCTCATTCAGGTTGTAGATGATGGCAGAGGCATGAGCATAACAGATGCTAGAATGGCTTTTGAAAGACATGCAACCTCAAAAATAAAGGCTAACGAAGACTTATTCAACCTCACCACCAAAGGCTTTAGAGGAGAGGCGCTCGCATCAATTGTGGCAGTCTCTCAAATAGAACTTAACACAGCCGTTGCAGACAACCCCATAGGAACATTGATAAAAATAGAGGGGAGTAAGATTACCTCTCAAGAAAATTCGGTTACCCCAAAAGGCACATCCATAGCCGTAAAAAATCTGTTTTACAATACTCCCGCGAGGCGTAATTTCCTCAAATCAGATGGCGTAGAACTAAAGCACATTATTGATGAGTTTCAACGGGTAGCATTGCCACATCCAGATATCAATTTTAGGATGTATCATAATGGTAGTGAGGTTTTTAACCTTATAAAAGATAGTTTTAAAAGGCGTATCATTCAAATTTTTGGGAACAAAACGGAGGGAAAATTGGTTTCTTTGGGAGAGAAAACTAGCATTCTGAAACTATCAGGATTTGTATACAAGCCGGAGTTTGCGAGGAAACACAAGGGTGAACAGTTTTTCTTTGTAAACAATCGTTTTATTAAAAGCAGTTATTTTCACCATGCTATTATGGGTGCTTTTGAGGGGTTGCTCAGAGAGAAAACACAACCTGGATATTTTGTCAATTTTGAAGTAGACCCTAAAACAATAGACATCAATATCCACCCTACCAAGACAGAAATCAAATTTGAGGATGAGCAGATAATTTACACTGTTCTAAAATCTGCAGTAAAGCATAGTTTGGGGCAATATAATATAGCCCCGAGCTTGGATTTTTCTACTAATAAATCTTTGGAAATACCCTACTCTTATAATAATAAAGTGCCTCAAATTCCCAAATTGAAAGTCAATAAAGACTATAATCCCTTCAATAATAAGTCCACAAGACGCAAGGAATCAAACTGGGATAGTCTCTATCACGGGCTTGGAGAATCTTCCAAAATTGAGATAGATTCAGAACAGGAAGTATCCTCTATATTTGAAGATAAAGACCTGCAACAAGGTTTTACCTTTCAAATAAAAGATAAATATATTTTAACCACTATCAAATCAGGGCTTGTAGTTATCAACCAAAACAGAGCACACCAAAGGGTACTTTATGAACAGTTTAAAAAAGATATTCAAGAGGGTACAACGGCACAACATTTGATATTTCCTATTACGATAAATTTTGGAAAGGGCGATATGAAAATTCTTTCTATTGCTAGGAAAGACTTGGAATCCATCGGATTTTTATTTGATAAATTTGAGACTGAAACCCTTACTGTTACAGCTATCCCAAATGGGCTTTCAGAAAAAGATATAAACTATATCTTTGAGTCTATCATTTCAGACTATAGAGGAAGTCATGGAGCTACAGGTTTTGATATAAAAGATGTGTTGTCAAAAAATATATGCAAGTCTGCTAGTATCAAAAATGGAGTTCGCTTGAACAAGAAAGAACAGGAGCAACTTGTAAATGATTTATTTGCCTGCACAGATTCTAATTTTTCACCATTTGGAAAAAAGGTTTTTGCGGAAATAAAGATAGACGAGATAGATAATAAATTAAATTGAGATGAGGCAATTACCAGAAGCAGTTAAGCATTTGTTACTTATCAATATTATATTTTTTTTCGCCACGCAGATGTTTGGAGACAATATGTACGCCCTTTTTTCCCTTTGGTTTCCCCTGAATGCGCACTTTGAGGTATGGCAAATTTTAACCTATATGTTTATGCACGGTAGCTTTATGCACATCTTTTTTAATATGTACGCTCTTTGGGCTTTTGGGAGTCCGCTGGAAAGAATGTGGGGGAGAAACAAATTTTTGTTTTTCTACATTTCTTCAGGTTTAGGGGCTGCATTTATCCATATTATGGTGAGCTATTATAGTTTTCAGTCTGTGTTTGATAGCCTTGTAACTGCCGGCATTATTAGTGAAGACATCCTTGCATTGTTGTCCGAAGGAAGATATAGCCCTTATTGGTATAAAATAGCTTCGGGAGATGTCAATGAGATGATAGCGGCTTTTGTTACACCTGCTGTGGGTGCCTCTGGGGCTATTTACGGTTTGTTAGTTGCCTTTGCAATGCTATTTCCCAACGCTGAGTTATTTCTATTATTCATCCCATTCCCCATAAAGGCGAAGTATTTTATCCCTATTTTGGTGGGGCTAGATTTGTTTTCTGGGGTTACGGGCTATAGTATTTTTGGTGGGGGGATAGCCCACTTTGCACATGTTGGGGGGGCTCTTTTTGGCTTTATTATGATATGGTATTGGAAGAAAAATTATTTTAACAAAAATCGTTGGTATTAGTACTATGGGTATAATTAAAAAATTACGGTATCGCTACGCCACTTTGACTCTGTACGAGAAAATTATTGCTATTAATGTTTTGGTCTTCTTCTTTCAGAGTATCTTTATTTACTTCTTTAACATTCCAGAGTGGGTGCAAGCAAGACTGTTTGGACTTACGAAAGACTCTATTTTTCTCCCTTGGTCATTGGTTACCTATGCTTTTTTACACGATAATTTGATGCAGTTGTTTATGAACTCTGTAATACTCTATTTTTCTGGTCAGGCATTTATGAACTTGCTCAGTGGCAGGTATTTTTTAAATGTATTTTTCAGTTGTGTTCTTGTACCTGCCATACTGTTTTTACTCCTTCAGGTACTATTCCCAAGTCTGATAAAAGGTTTTGCCTATGTCGGTTCTCAGGCTGTAAGTTTTGGGGTTCTATTTTTTGTAGTGGGTTATATGGGCTATAAAGAGGTTCGCATTTTTATTATCAGAATAAAGTTATGGCAAATAGGACTTTTCATTGCAGGCATCAAGGTTTTGGGGGTAATCGCTGGAGCCCCTCCCTCACTTTATGTCGAAGTATTTGCCATAGCCTTGGGGTATCTCTATGCCAAACAACTCCAAAAGGGTAATGACATAGGCTCATGGATTGGAAAAATTGGAGATTGGATACTCCGTTTAATGACTCCTAAAAAATCTTTTAAGAATTCCTCTCATCTTAATCGAAAAAAAACCAAAAAAGCTTCCAATTCTAAAAATAAATCTAAGTGGGAAAGGAAAATAGATAAAATATTAGATAAAATAAGTGAAACTGGTTACGAGAGCCTCACGGATGAGGAAAAACATCTGCTCTTTGAACAAGATGATGAAGATAAACAATAACGGATGATGAAATGGGGAATTGTTGTTTCGGATAGGGTTGTATTTTTTATCAATATATTGCTTTGCGTATTTATTTTGTTAGCTTATTGCGTCAGCTTTTCGGTAGTTGAGATGTATCCCTCACTAGCCTTTTTAACATTGTTATTTCCATTTTTTTTAGTTTTTAATTTTGTATTTGTAATCTATTGGCTATTACGTTTTAAGGTTTATATATTGCTCTCTCTTTCAGTTTTTTTGGCTAGTCTTGGCAAAATCAATCAATTTTATAAACTTACGGATTCAGAAAATTCATCCGAAACCTTTGGTGAAAGGCTCAGTATTATAACCTACAATGTGAGACTGTTAAATAAGTTTGGTTGGATAAAGGATGGGCATATAACCGAAAAAGTAAAGCAGTTTATAGACACCCAAAATTCTGATATTGTTTGCTTTCAGGAATTTGACTTTGAAAAGATAAACCTGTTTGATAATTACACTTGGAAGGCTTTCAACCACAAAAAAGATGACGGCAAAAAGCACGGGCAGGTAATCCTCTCTAAGTTGCCGATCTGCAATATTGGGATACTAAAATTTCCCAATACTTCAAATAACGCGATCTATACAGATGTGGTGGCAGGTAGGGACACCATTCGCATATATAATGTATATATGCAATCTCCAAAGGTAAGTCGCTATGTAGAAAATAAGTCCACTGAAAAGCCAAAGATTGTACTTAAAAAAGTAGAAAAAACATTTGAAGCACAACAAAAGCAGGTCCATGTTATCAAAGAGAGTTTTGGGAACTGCCATTATAAAAAAATTATTTGTGGAGACTTTAACAACACTGCTTTTTCCTATACCTATCGGCAATTGAGTGAGGATATGAAAGACTCTTTTAACGAATCAGGAAAGGGCTTTGGAAAGACTTACGAGATAATAGATATAGTCCCTTTGAGGATAGATTTTGTCTTGGTAGATCCCCGTATTCAAGTGTATCATCATACTAACTTCAAACAAAAGTTTTCCGACCACTTTCCTATAAAAGTAGGTATAGGATTTTAAAATTTGCTACACTGTAAAGATTACCCTTAAACTATCCTAAAGTGTTTAAAATCAATTTCTTAGCGTCTTTTTCAGAAACGGTAGTTTGTACTCCTGTAAGCATATTTTTTATAGTAATATGATTTCCTTTTAGTTCTTCTTCCCCTACAATCGCTACGAACCTGACACCTCTTCTGTTGGCATAGGCGAGTTGTTTTTTCATCTTTGTTTTTTCGGGAAATAGGAAGGCATTGATGTTATTTTTTCTGAACCTGTTAATGATATTTAGCGTGTGGATATTTTCTGCCTCTCCAAGATTTAAAAATAATACTTCTCTATTTTCTAAAAGTGTTTTTGGAAAGAGGTTAAGTTGCTCCAAAACAATGTGTATTCTGTCCAAACCAAAAGAAATGCCTACACCCCCAAGTCTACCATAAGATCCAAATGTTTCTGTCAGATTGTCATACCTACCCCCCCCCCCGATAGAGCCTATTTCTACGCCTTTTGCCATCACTTCAAATATAGAACCAGTGTAGTATTGTAGCCCCCTTGCCAAAGAAATGTCCAAACATATATCTAAGGTTTGGAGGTTTATTTGATCTACAGTTTTGAATATAAATTCCAATTCTGAGATGCCCTCTTTTCCCCTCGGAGATGATGACAACTTTGTTTTTAGAAGATCTATTTTCTCCCTATTATTACCTTCAAAAAGGACAATTTCTAAAATATTTGTGCAAACCTCACCACTTATACCCTTACTTTTGAGTTCCTCTAATACGCTATCTTTCCCTATTTTGTTAATTTTATCTAAAGACACACTAAACGCCTTAAACATATCTTCTACCCCAAAAGTCTCGCAAATTCCGTAGAGGATTTTTCGATTGTTTAGGCTTAGTTGTGCGGGCAGACTTAAGTTTGTAAATACGGCATCGTAGAGCTGTAAAAACTCCACCTCTTGTAAAAGGGAAGTAGATCCTATCACATCAGCATCACATTGGTAAAACTCTCTAAAACGCCCCTTTTGTGGTCTATCGGCTCGCCAAACGGGTTGTATTTGAAACCTTTTGAAAGGGAATGTCAACAGGTGTTGGTTCATACAGATAAACCGAGATAAGGGAATGGTGAGGTCATACCGAAGTGCCTTTTCAGAGATATATCTAGAAAGCACCTTGCTATTCTTTTCTTTATAAACATTATGGGGCACTTTGGAGAGGTAGTTGCCGGAATTTAAAATTTTGAAGATGAGATTATCGCCTTCCTCACCATAGTTTCCAAATAGGGTTCCAGTATTTTCAAAAGCAGGCGTTTCCATCTGCTCGAAACAAAAACGCTCAAACTGTTCCCTAATGATTTCCGTGATGTAATTCCTCTGCGTAATGGCCTCCAAATTAAGGTCTTTTGTTCCTTTTGGAATACCAAGGCGTCTGGACATATTTGAGTTTGTAATTTCGTATGCAAATTTATGCTATTTTAACAGAGATTCAACCTAGCAAATGCGACAAATAGGAGGGAAAATATAAGGGTAGGAATTTTAAAATTTCTACCCTTAGAAAAAATATTTCCTATGAAGCGTACATATAAACAATTCACATCAGGTGCAAGGCATGAAATTTCTACTTACAAAAATGTAGTGCCTTTGTGGGCAAATAGTTACACGATATACAAAAGAAAATTAACCGGAGACCAAGAAAAAATTAAGATTAAAATCACGAACTAAATTAGCCTACAAATAATTAATTCTTCTTAAGTTGCGCTTGATAATAATTCAAATCTGCAGAAGCATTAAAAAAACTTGCCTTTTAAGAATAAAAGGCATAAATCCGCACCCTGTAAATATACCGTGGGTAGAGCAGTAGGTAACTCGTCGGGCTTATAACCCGAAGGTCGCTGGTTCGAGTCCAGTCCCCGCTACTTAATAGCACGGATTGTCAAACTAAACTGGCAGTCCGTTTTTCTTTTCCTGCGAAAAAGTATTTATGTTAATGCAAATTCTTTAGAACTCACTTCACCATTGCACTGATTAATTAAGCTTATTTTTTTAGTATTTTTCTGGTTTTATATTCCTATAATTAACTTTTAAAACTCTTTTTTTGCCGCATACTCTCTTTTTAAACTATTAAACATAATCTAGTATTTCGTTATAAATTCTAAGCAAAAATCGAATCTTAGGAAAAGATGATTGTAAATCTTTCCCATCTATATGTAGAGATGTGTCTAACTGTATACGCTTTGTATATCTTCTTTTAGCGAACCTCCTTTAAAGCCTTTGTTTATGGGGGTTAGAAGCTCCTCCTCTTGGGCTCGAACCAAGGACCCTCTGATTAACAGTCAGATGCTCTAACCAACTGAGCTAAGGAGGAGTAAAGACGGCAAATATAAAACCTTTTAAACTTTTTGGTAGCCTATTTAATTCTTTTTCTTAGATTCAGCTAAGTAATTGCCACAAATCACAAGACTTGTTTGTATGTTAAACAATAAAAAACAATTTATATATTGTAAATCAATTATTTAAAAATATACTGTGTCCCATTTTGTGTCCAAAAAAGAGCTATTCAAAACCGCTCAGAGACAGCCCAAGCCTATTTAGTAGAACTATGAAAGCTATTGTTTTTTTTAGTCTCTAGCTCCTCCGTGAGGCGTTGCATCTCCTTTTCTAGCATCGCAATTAGCTTATTTTGAGCCTCTGCCGTTTGCCTTTGGTTTTCTATTATCTTATCTTGGTTATCTATCTTCTCACGCGCTACCGCCAACCGCTCGGCACAGGGGTCTGCAACAGGGGAAGGCTTATCAGTGAGTAGCATCTCACCCTTACCGGTTAATAACCAAATAGGATTAAATTTTTTAGAAAATTCTGTATTATAAAACTTATTAAAGAAATCAAAACTAGGTTTTGACTTACCATTTATTATATCATAAATTGCTTGAGACCTAGAATAACCTAAGTTTTTAGCAAAATCATTTTTTGTAAACCCTTGATAATCAACTATCTTAGATATTCTATTAGAAATATCTGTATTTTTTTTCATTTTTTTCTTGTTTTTTAAGAAATATCTGTAAATTTGCTCCCAACATGAGAATAAAACGACATGCAGTTATTCAAAAAAGATTTAGACAAAAAAGAAAACCCTAAAGGAGGCGATTTCCTTTATCTTTGCATATCGGATATTTTCATCTGTTTGCCCACAAAGGCAGTAAATTTTTGTAAGTAGAAATTTCATGCCTTGCATACGATCTGAGTTGTTTATATAGAAGTATTTTTCCCTCCTATTTGTCATAATTAACTAGCTTAGCCAACCATTAAGCTACCGGGAAACTCCTATAAAGCTTAGGAAAAGCATAAACAGCTCGGAACCTAAAAACGGATTCGCCACTTTTAAAGATCGCTTGTTTCGGTAGTAGCCCGTAGGGGAATCGAACCCCTGTTACCAGGATGAAAACCTGGCGTCCTAACCCCTAGACGAACGGGCCAAAGTTCAGGGGAGCGAATTTAGATTTTTTTTACCAATCCTACAATATCATTTTTCTTTTTTTAGTGGAAGATAAATGTGAACTTTGCAGAAGAAAATTAAGACTAAATGCACTTAGACATATCTCAGTTTAGTCCAAAGCAACATATCATAATCAAAGGGGCCGATTTGCATAATCTCAAGGATATAGATGTGGTAATCCCTCGCAATAAACTCGTAGTAATAACAGGGCTATCCGGTTCTGGAAAGTCTACCCTCGCTTTTGACACACTCTACGCAGAGGGACAAA
This sequence comes from Elysia marginata, assembly GCA_019649035.1. Lineage (NCBI taxonomy): Eukaryota > Metazoa > Mollusca > Gastropoda > Plakobranchidae > Elysia > Elysia marginata. The sequence goes on from BMAT01004790.1 coordinate 206,224, forward strand.
GACGATATGTAGAGAGCCTATCCTCTTATGCCCGGCAGTTTATGGGTAAGCTCAATAAACCAAAAGTAAAGTACATCAAGGGGATAGCACCCGCCATTGCCATTGAGCAAAAGGTAAACACGAGTAGTTCTCGTTCCACGGTTGGGACACTCACAGAGATATACGACTATCTGAAAATTTTATTTGCGAGAGTGGGACGCACATATTCCCCGATTTCTGGAGAGGAGGTAAAAAAACATAACACTACAGATGTACTCAACTATATACTAGGCTACCCAAGTAAATCTAAATTGCTTTTGTTAGCTCCAGTTTATATTTCAAAGGAAAGAACTACCAAAGATATATTAACAATATTCTCTCAGCAAGGCTTTGCTAGAATTTTCTACAAGGGAAAGGTTATGCGTTTGGACGAAGTAAAGGAAATTAAAGAAGATTTCTATTTGGTAATAGACAGGATTATTGTCAAGCAGAGAGACAAAGATTTTGAAAATAGACTTTATGACAATATAGAAACTGCTTTTTACGAAGGTAGAGGTAGCTGTATTATTAAAGAGATGGAAGGGGAAAATCAAGCTTTTTTTAGTAATAAATTTGAGTTAGACGGCTTACAGTTTATAGAGCCTAATATTCACTTTTTTAGTTTTAATAACCCGTATGGGGTTTGTCCCAAATGCAGGGGATATGGCAGTACTACAGGCATAGATGAGAGTCTGGTGATCCCTGACACATCTCTTTCGGTATATGATGGTGCCATAGCACCGTGGAAAGGAACGACTTTGTCTAAACACAGAGATGAACTGGTGAGAAATGCCTATAGGTTTGACTTTCCTATTCACCGACCTTGGTTTAAATTAACGGAAAAGGAGAAGGAATTAGTTTGGAAGGGGAACTCTTACTTTCTCGGGATAAGCAATTTTTTTGAGAAACTGGAAGAGAAGATTTACAAAATTCAGAATAGAGTAATGCTGTCTCGCTATTATGGAAGGGCTATTTGTAAAACTTGCAAGGGAAAGAGATTGAGGCAAGAAGTGAATTATGTCAAAATTGGAGGAAAAAGTATTACGGATTTGGTCAATATTCCTCTCTCTGATTTAATGTCCTTTTTTAAAACTATCAAACTGATGGATTATGAACATAAAATCGCCAAACGGGTCTTGAGAGAGATTAACTCACGCCTAGACTTTTTAATGAAAACGGGACTTGGTTACTTAACCCTAAACAGGCAGTCTAATACCCTTTCTGGAGGAGAGTATCAGCGAATTAATTTGGCAACATCTCTCGGCAGTAGTTTGGTGGGCTCTATGTACATAATTGATGAACCAAGTATAGGGCTACACCCAAAGGACACCCTCAGCCTTATTTCTGTCTTAAAATCATTGAGGGATTTGGGCAATACGGTTATTGTGGTAGAACATGATGAAGATATTATAAGAATGGCAGATGAGATTATAGATATAGGTCCTTTTGCAGGAACAAATGGTGGGCAGTTAGTGGGCTTTGGAACACTAAAAGATATTGTCGGGATGGAGACCCCAACCGCGCATTTTTTGAATGGCAAAAAGACCATTCCTATCCCACAGCATAGGAGAAAAACAGATTCTTTTGTCAAAGTTTTTGGAGCAAGGGCAAATAACCTCAAGAACATAAATGTAAAATTCCCTTTGGACTGTTTAGTTGTAGTTTCTGGCATTTCAGGTAGCGGAAAATCCACTTTGGTAAAGGCAATCTTGTACCCCGCACTTCAAAAACATTTTGATAATTACGGCGAAAAGCCGAGAGAATTCTCCAAACTGGCAGGACATTTTGAGCATTTGGTGGGGGTAGAATGCGTAGACCAAAATCCGATAGGCAGGTCATCTAGGTCAAATCCCGTAACTTATATAAAGGTCTATGATGAAATAAGGCATTTGTTTGCTTCTGAAAAACTGGCAAAGGCAAAAGGCTACAAGTCTGTCGACTTCTCTTTCAATACGGGTAATGGTCGTTGTGAGGCGTGTAATGGAGACGGAATAACCACCGTAGAAATGCAGTTTATGGCAGATATTCACATGTCTTGTGAGGTCTGCAAAGGCAACCGATTTAAGAGGGAGCTACTGGAGGTAAAGTTCCAGAAAAAGAGTATTAGTGATGTGCTTAAAATGACCGTAGATGACGCTATATTATTTTTTTCAAAGCACAAGCAGAATAAGATAGCCAATAAATTAAAAATTCTTCAAGAGGTTGGTATGGGATACATTACTATGGGGCAATCTTCTTCTACACTTTCTGGCGGAGAGGCGCAACGTATAAAATTAGCCTCCTTTTTAGTGAAAGGGCAAAGCTCTCAAAAGAATCTATTTATCTTTGATGAACCCACAACAGGACTACACTTTGCAGATATAGGGAAACTTTTGAAATCACTCAATCTATTGATAGAAAATGGGCATTCCGTGATTGTTATAGAACATAATATGGAGATGATAAAATCCGCAGACTACATAATTGATATGGGTCCGGAGGGAGGAGATAAAGGAGGAGAGATTATTGCAACAGGCACACCCGAAGATTTAGCCTTAGATGAAAAATCTATCATAGGGGGGTACCTCAAGAAAAAACTATTTATAAGCTAAAAGCAGATTTTATCCTTTCTAGATAATCTAATTTCTCCCAAGTGAATAGCTCCACAGTTTTTTCAATAGTACCATTGTAGTTGGAGTGGAAAGTCTTTCTAACAGTCTCAGGATTTCTACCCATATGACCGTACACGGCGGTTTCACCATATATAGGGTTTCTCAATTTGAGCCTGTCCTCTATGGCAGCGGGTCTCATATCAAATATTTGGTTGACTAGATTTGCGATTTCGCCGTCAGATAGTTTCACTTTTGACTTTCCATAAGTATTGACATTAATGGATATAGGCTTGGTAACACCGATAGCGTAGCTCACTTGTACAAGGACTTCGTCAGATACACCTCCTGCTACCAAATTCTTGGCTATGTGTCGGGCGGCATAAGCGGCACTTCTGTCTACCTTACTCGGATCTTTACCAGAAAAGGCACCACCGCCATGGGCTCCCTTTCCCCCATAAGTATCTACGATTATCTTCCTGCCGGTCAGACCGGTGTCCCCATGTGGTCCGCCAATAACAAACTTCCCTGTCGGGTTAATATGATATTCTATATCTGAATCGAATAGTTTTTGGATGGACTCGGGGAATTGAGATTTTACTCTCGGGATCAAAATGTTGATTATGTCTCCCTTAATAGTCTCCAACATCATTTTTTCATTTGCAAAGTCATCATGTTGGGTAGAGACTACTATCGTAACAATTCTCTTTGGAGTGTCATTGTCATCATATTCTATAGTAACTTGAGCTTTGGAATCGGGTCGTAAATACTTGATAGCACCATTCTCTTTTCTCAATTTAGACAGCATCTTTACCAATCTGTGGGAAATATTGAGAGCCAGTGGGATATATTCTTCCGTTTCATTGTTAGCATATCCAAACATCATCCCTTGGTCTCCTGCCCCTTGGTCTTCCCTACTTTCTTTATCAACCCCTCTGTTGATGTCCTCAGACTGCTCATGTATGAGAGAAATAACACCACAACTATCACCACTAAACTGGTATTCCCCCTTTGTATAACCAATTTTATTTATTGTATTTCTAGCAATAGACTGTAAATCAAGGTAAATGTTTGAATTTACTTCCCCTGCTAGCACAACTTGACCGGTAGTAACAAGTGTTTCACAAGCTACCTTTGCGTTTTCATCAAAGGCTAAAAAGCTATCCAGAAGACTGTCAGATACTAAATCTGCTACTTTATCAGGATGCCCTTCGCTTACCGATTCTGATGTAAAAAAGTAACTCATGATTTTTTTCTGCAAATATAGGGAATCGTTATAATTTATTTACTAAATTTGCCGTGCTATGATGCAGTAGCTTGTCGTTTTTTCTGCAAATTGCATAAAGAGTCGTTATGATTTTACTAAACTTGCAAACAAATTTAGTGTTATTTAGGAATTAAATAGTTCATGGCTAGATTTTATCTTCTTTTTTCTTTCCTTCTCTTCTCTTGTAATCTTCCTGATTTTGATTTTCGGGATAGGGGATTGAGAACCGAAAAATCTGCTCTTTATTCCTTTCCATTGGGATCTGTTGAATTTAAAGATATTGAGAAGATTATCACTTTTGATAAAAACTACAAACGTGATTTGGAACATGTCAGTGTGAAAATTACTGACCTTTCTTCTGTTCCAACAAGTGGAGGGAAAGCGACAGGAGATTATAAACATAAAATTCCAATCGTTTTAAATACTTTTAAACTCATCCCCACCGCTTCTAGTGTGACTGGTAATAGAGGGTATTCAGAGCCTTCTCTACTATCTTCTCCTACAGGAAGCACTTCTGAATTTGAGTTTTCAGAAATGCTTGTCAAAAAAGGTAAATTGTCCCTACATTTTACCCATGATGCTCCTTCAAACTTAAAGGTAACTATACATATTCCAACACTCCTTACAGAGGAGGGAAAGTCTTTTTTTAAGGAAATCACCATAAAAAAGGGAGCTTCTGGTGGTCCCGAAAAGGAAGTTGCCTACGATATTTCAGGATATACTATAAAAGCTAAAATAGGAGAATTTGTTGTTCGTATAGATGCTGAAATGGATATAAAAACAGGAGACGAGGTTCGTGCTTTCCAAGTGATGAGTGAGGTTTCCCTTAAGGGGTTAGAGCCTCTTATGTTTAGGGGAAAGGTAGCTAACCCCAAAGAGCCAATACATTTACAAAGTAAAAAAAAGGTTGACCTTAGAGCTTTATTAGGTCATCCCTTTACAAGAGATGACTTTGGAGATGAGGGATATGATCTTAGCCTAAGAGTTGAGAGTTCTTACGGAATCCCAATAAATATCATTGTTGACTCTCTTGGTTTTAAAACAAAAGATTTTAAATATCTCAAATTGGTAAATAAAAATTTGGGAGTACAACAAGGTCATACTACTCTACCTGTTCCCATGGCTTCTGAATCTAAAGATAATAAGGTGTTAGTTACGGAGAAATGCTTCCGATATACGGAAAAAAATTCAAATATTAAGGATATACTTAAGAATAATGATGTTAAGGAACTCTTCATTTCGTATTCTGCAGATTTCTCTCCACCAACTTTAGAAACACCACAATATTTTATCAAATTTCCTTCATCATTGAAGGTAGTAGCAAAGATGCAGTTGCCTTTTAGACTTAAATTAGTGCAAGGAAAATGATGAGAGTCTTTCTTTTATTTGTTCTATTATTAATTTCTAAAAGTATACTAGGTCAGACAGGGCTTTCTAGATACCATTTGAAGGGAGATGGAATCCATATTACCCAGTTCAATCCAGCAGAATTTAGTAATCATAAATTTAACCTTTCTCTTCCCGGAATTTCAGGTATATCTGTGGATATAAATAATTTTTTACCTTATAACAAAACTTTTGAAGAAAAGGATGGCATAAGAGGGCTTTCGTTGGACTTGCCATCGAATTTATCTAAAAATAACAAGATTTTGTTTGATTTAGATGCCAATATCTTTTATTTTGGTTTTAAAAAGAAAAGTGGTTTTGGAATAAGTTTTTTTGCTAATTCCAGAACAAGTATTAGTGCTGAGTTACCAAAAGAATGGTTTGAGGCGATCCTAGAGGGGTGGGGAGGAACTAATGCCGGAAAGAGATTCCAAGGAAGTTTTTCTGCAGAGCTACAATCCTACCTAGAGGGAGGAATAGGATTACAAAAAAAAATAGTCCATGGCTTAGTTTTGGGGACAAACCTCAAATATCTAAGGGGGACTGGTTACGGTATGAGTAAGGTAAATGCTTCTGTATTTTCAGATAATATTAGTTCTGATATAGACATATCTTATTCAGATAGTAGCCTCTTAGGTCTGTTTACAGAAGAAGGGATGAAAGATATAAAAAACCTAGTTATTCCAAATGGGGAGGGCTTCTCATTTGATGTGGGAGCTTCTTTTAATGCCTATAGTTATATTGATCTGCCATTGAAATTGTCTTTTTCTGTTTTAGATGCTTATAGCTTTATTTTTTGGAAAAATATAGCTAGTTCAAAAATTCTGGATATTAATAAAAAAATAGACTCTGATTCTTTCTCTGTCATAAGTTCTAGAGGAATATTAGACCAGTTTTTTCCGAAAATTAATGATGTATCTAGAAAAGGTATAAAGCGTTCTATTTCAAGAAAAATATTAATGTCTGCAACCTATAACTTAACAATAAGGGATGCTTTTCAAGTGACTAACTTCATAAGGTCTTATAATAATTATTCTATCAACACTTTCGCTCTGGGATATACTCATAAATTTTTTGGAAATAAACTAGTGATCTCTGCAAATATGATAAAGAAGACAGCACAGAATTATTCATTAGGTCTGGCAAGTACTCTTAGACTTGGTATTTTACAATTGTATGCATCTTCAGATAGTGTTATAGAGCTCTTTAATATTGCTGATACAAGCTATCACAATGTAAGTTTTGGGATAAACTTTGTATTTGATAGGCTGGTATATCCTTTCTACTATGACGAGGGACCTGCCGAAGTATTAGATTGGAATTGGGAAGACTCAGTCAGTTCTAAATTAAGAAGAAATAAGCCTTAACCCCTGTTTCTCTAGTCTAGCAGGTTTCTATCTTAAATATTTTAAGTAAAGTATTGTCATTTTGGAAAGTTTTTTGGTATCAGCAAGAAAGTACCGTCCCCAGTCTTTTGCAGATGTTGTTGGTCAGAAGGCTATTACGGACACTTTAGAGAGGGCTATTGACCAAAATCACCTGGCGCAGGCACTTCTCTTTTGTGGACCTAGGGGTGTCGGGAAGACAACTTGTGCCAGGATATTAGCAAAAAAGATAAATGCTGGTAGGATAAAAAATAATCCAAATGAGGATTTTAGTTTCAACATTTTTGAGTTGGATGCTGCTTCTAACAATTCTGTAGAAGACATTCGTAGCTTGATAGAGCAGGTTCAAATACCTCCACAAGTTGGGAAATACAAGGTTTATATTATAGATGAAGTTCATATGCTCAGCCAAGCGGCTTTCAACGCCTTTTTAAAAACTTTAGAAGAACCACCAAAGCATACAATATTTATTTTGGCAACCACAGAAAAACAAAAAATTATCCCCACTATACTCTCAAGATGCCAGATATTTGAATTTAAGAGAATTTCTGTAGCGGATACAAAATATTATTTAAAACATATTGCCAAATTGCAAGGCGTTAGTGCTGAAGATGAGGGGTTACAAATCATTTCTGAAAAGGCAGACGGTGCTATGCGAGATGCGTTATCTACATTTGACAGATTAGTCAGCTTTTCCGGTGGGACACTAACAACAGAATCAGTAGCAGAAAATCTATTTGTCCTAGACAAGAGAACATTTATATCCATAACCAAACTCATCATTGAGAATGATATTCCAAATTTACTTTTGGAGTATAACAAAATAGTAGAGAGGGGATTCGAAGGCAAATACTTCCTCATGGGGCTCGCCTCTCATTTTAGAAATCTTATTGTAATAAAAACAGACATTACGGCCAAGCTTTTGGATTTAGATGGAACCCTAAGGAATTTGTATGTAGAGCAAGCCAAAAGTGGTAAAACTTCACTTTTTGTAGAAGCATTAGATATAATTTCCCAGTGTGGATATCAATACAAAAATGTCCTCAATCAAAGGCTTTCTATAGAGTTGTGTTTGATGCAGTTAGCTTCCCTTCAAGAAATAGGGAGTAAAAAAAAAACTACATTAGAAAAATAATTCCCTCATCTTTTTTCCATAAACCTGAAGAAAAATTAGAAAATAAAACGGTATACAATAATTTACCCCAAGCTCAAAAAGCAACAAAAAAAATTACTGCGCCTGATGAAAAAATATTAAAAGAGTGTGAAGATGGAAGTATATCAGGGCTTTCTATAGCTAATCTCAAGAAAAAAATAGAGCAAAAAAAGTCTTTCCAACCCACATCTGAAGAGGTATCAGGTGATTGCAATTCAGTTTTTGAGAAAAGAGACTTAGAAAAAGTTTGGAATCTACTTATTTCTAAGTTTAAAGAAGAGGATAAAAAAAGACTGTTGGGGGTACTAAAGGGCACTTCTATTGATATTTTAGAAAATGGCACCAGCATTTTGATAAAAGTTGCCGATGAAATCTCAAAAGCAGAAATTTTTGAAGTTTTAGACGAAATACAGGATTTTGTAAGGAAATCGTTGAAAAATAAAGCCATTGAATTTCAATTCAGAATTGAAAAAAGCATAGAGAAATTAAAGCTAATCACAAGAGAGGAAAAGTATCAAAGGTTAAAGGAAATTAATCCAAGTATAGAGATTTTAGTCAAAAAATTAGGACTAGGCTAAAGAATATTCTCTATAATGTGTTCCATACTGATACCCTCAGACTCTGCTTTGTAATTTTTTAGAACCCTGTGCCTTAAAATAGGGATTGCCACTTTTTTGACATCTTCTATATCAGGAGCATATTTACCCGATACAAGAGCATGAGTTTTTGTCGCCAATATCAGGCTTTGAGACGCCCTAGGACCTGCACCCCAGTCCACATAATTTTTTGTAAAATCACTTGCTAAATAGCTTTCTGGTCTGGTCTTGTGGACAAGGTTAACGGCATATTCTACAACATTATCTGTTACAGGAATGCGTCTTACCAAATGCTGGGTTTCTAAAATTTCATCAGATGTAAATATGGTATTGAGGGGTACCAACTCATCATTTGTAGTTGATTTTGTAATGGCTATTTCTTCATCAACCGTTGGGTAATCTAGCTTGATAGCAAACATGAACCTATCCAACTGTGCCTCCGGAAGCGGATAGGTACCCTCTTGCTCTATAGGATTTTGAGTAGCTAGAACAAGATAAGGATTATTGAGATCATATTTCTTACCTGCAACGGTAACCTGCTTTTCCTGCATGGCTTCCAAAAGAGCGGACTGCGTTTTTGGAGGTGTTCTATTAATTTCATCAGCTAATACAATATTTGAAAAAAGAGGACCTCTTATAAACTGAAACTCGCGGTCCTTGTTTAGTATTTCATTACCTAAAATATCTCCTGGCATAAGATCAGGAGTAAATTGTATGCGACTAAATTCCAAACCTAAAACAGAAGATAAAGTTTTGATAATCATTGTTTTAGCTAGTCCAGGAACGCCTATAAGTAGCGTATGCCCACCCGAGTAGATAGCTAAGGTGATGCTTTCTATAACATCCTTTTGCCCAACTATGACCTTGGCAATTTCATCTTTTAATTCTCGGTGCTTATCAAAAAACTTTTCTGCTAGCTGTTTATCTGACATTTACTCTTATTCTGAAGCCCAATTCCGACGAAAATCACAATTTTTATAGTCCCTGCTGATATTTATAAAAGTGCTTTGAGACTTCTCTTTTATCCATTTTTTTAGTGTTTTTAGATGCTTTTCTTTCAGAGCCAAATCTTGTATTTTGAGGTAGTCTCTTGTAAAGCTTGCTTCGTGTTCATCAAACCGATTGGTTACTTGAATAATCTTATACTGCAATTTTCCACTTTTATCTTTTTCCAATAGTGGCAAAGATATATCATTATCAGACAGGGATTTTACTTGGTCGTAGAGGGCAGGATCCATTTTGGTCAACTCAAATCGATTATCAAAATTTATGGGGTTAATTAGTTTTCCTCCATCAAATTTAGTTTGCTTTTCATCTGAAAATTTCCTCGCACCTTCTGCAAAACTAATTTTTCCTGATAAAATCATATCGCGTATCTTGTTAATTTCTTCCCTAGCCTCTAAAATCGCGTCTTGGGTAGGTTCTGGAATAAGTAATATATGCCTTACATCTAATTCCTCCCCTCTTATTTTCTCTAAATAAATGATATGCCAACCGTATTCTGTCTCAAAAGGGGCAGAAATTTCGTTTTCTTCCAACCCAAAGGCAATATCTTTAAACTCCCTCAGCATAGGTGATTTTTTGGTCAAGGCATAGTACCCCCCCCTAGACCGAGAACCTGGGTCTTGTGAGTAGAGTAGTGCTTTTGAAGCGAAACTAGCTCCTTTTTCTTCTACATCTTCCTTCATTTTTAGAAGTTTCTCTACTATCCTATCTTCTTCCCACTTGGATATTTTTGGTTTTTTGACAATCTGAGATACTTCTATCTCTGTACCGAAATAGGGGCGTTCATCTTTCGGTATTTTCTCAAAAAATTCTCTCACTTCTTCTGGTGTTACTTCTATCTTTTCAATGATTTTGGCTTTCATCTTTTGAGATAGCAGGTTGATTTTATTTATTTCAAATAGCTCTTTCCTAAAACTTTTTTCGTTCTCCTTGTTGTAGAACTTCACTAGCTTATTCATATCGTTGCCCATCTGAGACAGGAAGAATTCAATTTGCCTGTCGACATAGGTCTTTACCTCCATATCGCTTATTAGAATACTATCTTGAATGGCATTATGAGCGTACAGTTTGTCTTGCATGAGCTTACTCATCAGCTGACAATGGCTAAATTCTTCTGCTTTTAATCCCTGACTTTTGAGCTCTAAGTAGGCTTTATCTATGTCAGACTCCATAATAATATAGTCGCCCACAACAGACACAACTCCGTCTACTTTTATATCTAAATGCTTGGGGTTTGAGAGACTTGGAAAAGAATCTCCCTCACTGAAAGCAATATTATCCTCACTCTCTATCTGCTGGGAGATTGAAAGGTAGATCCCTGAGAAAAAAAATAAATAGACAAAGGTTCTATTGATCATAAATTAATACCTCTTTTTTACTCATAGCTTCCCCTACAATTTCTTTTTTCAGGATACTTAAGAACTCTTTCTTTCGTTTGTTCAGAATAATTAACCTTAGGTATTTTTCTGCAAACTCAAATGGTGCCCTTTCTCCTCTTTCTAAAATATCAAGAATTTGTATAAGGAAAAAACCCTTACTACTACTATCACTTATTTTATAAAACCCCTTATTATTCTTAACCTTACTAAGCATATCTGGGGTAAATTTTTCTATTTTACTATATATTTGGTCAACCTTGACCCATGTGCTGTCATTGAGATAAAAAGGTATAAACTGTAGAGAAAGCTTGTCTAATGCCTTTATGTCCTGCTCATTGTATCTTTTAAACATTTTAATAATCTCATCAAAATTTTGACTACTTTTCAGGACATGGATATATCTCAACTTGACTAGGGGGTGATTGAGTTTGTAATCATTTTTCTTCTGTTCATAGATTTCTTTTAACTCATTTTCTCCAATAACTGTATCCAAAGATTTGCTAGAAAGTTGTCCCATATAAGAAGAAATTAGGATATTATCCCTGTACTCTTCGGCCAGCTTGTTAATTTTTTTAATATCCTCTTTTGAAAGGTTTAAGAGTGCTTTATCTAAAAGTAATTGTCGTGATGCCCAGTTGGCTATGTATTTTTTTACATACTTGGTACTATCTGTTACCAAGTTTTTTTTTTTTAAAATCAAGTCCTGTATGTCCTTTTTTGTGAGGTACTTATCCTTTACTCGGACAACAACATCTCCACTACCATCATCTCTTACGAAGAGGTCGCAAGAAACCATCGCCACCAATATAAAAAGGAGCAGATATACCCTCATTTTTGTCTAGTTCTCAGTCGGTCTAGGAAGAGTCAGCCTTCTAGAGACTTTTTGCTTTTTATTCTTCGGGTCTATTCCCAAATATTTTACTTCTATTTCATCACCCAAATTAACGACATCGGTGACCTTTTCTACACGTCCCCATGTTAATTCAGAAATATGCAAAAGCACCTCTTTGCCGTGCACAAATTCCACAACAGCACCAAAGTCTAAGATTTTAATGACCCTTACTTTATAAACGCTTCCTTCCTCAGGCTTAAATGCACAACTCTCCACAGCCTTTATCGCCTTTTCTACCCCATCGGGATCTGCGCCCAAAATTTCCACAATACCATTTTCCGACTCTTCCTCTATGGTAATTGTAGTATTTGTATCCTTTTGGAGTGCTTGTATGTGCTTTCCTCCGGGACCGATGAAAGCACCTATAAAATCACTGGGAATACTGATCTTTATAATTTTTGGAGCGTGCATCTTCACATCTTTTCTTGATTCAGGGATACAATCTAAAAGCTCACCTAATATATGGAGTCTCCCTGTTCTAGCTTGTTCTAGAGATTTCTTTAAGATTTCATAGGTAAGGCCCTTTATTTTAATATCCATTTGACAGGCAGTAATGCCTTTTTTGGTACCTGTTACCTTGAAGTCCATATCACCGAGGTGGTCTTCATCTCCTAGTATGTCGGATAAAATAGCAAATTTTTCACCCTCCACAATAAGCCCCATCGCAATACCTGAAACAGGTCTTTTAATTTGTATTCCTGCATCCATAAGTGCAATCGTTCCTGCACAGACACTAGCCATAGAGGATGACCCATTAGATTCTAAAATTTCAGAAACTACCCTAATAGTATACGGACAATGATTTGGTATCATCTTCTTTAAAGCCCTCTGTGCCAAGTTCCCATGCCCTATTTCTCTACGAGAAGTACCTCTTAAAGGTCTAGCTTCTCCCGTAGAAAAAGGAGGAAAATTGTAATGCAAATAAAACTTCTCTTCTCCTTGGTCTGTAGGCAAGTCTATCACATTAGCCTCTCTTGATGTACCCAAGGTTACCGTTACTAAAGACTGGGTTTCACCTCTGGTAAAAATAGCCGACCCATGAGGTGATGGCAAATAGTCTACCTCACACCAAATTGGTCTGACCTCATCCAGCTTTCTCCCATCTAAACGCTTTGATTTCTTTAGTATGACATCCCGAACCGCTTTCTTTTGAGTGTCGGAAAAGTATCTATTGATAATGGCTTCCGATTCTTCCAATATGCTCTGATCAAATAATTCAATAGTTTGATTTTTGAGATCTCCAAACAGCTCAGTACGTTCTTGCTTGGATGTACCACTATCTGCTATCTCAAAGCATTTTTCGTAAGCAAAATCATGTACTTTTTTAGCAATAGCACTATCTTCATGAGCCTTTTCATAGTCTCTTGTACCCTTTTCACCAACTTTTTTTCTCAATCTCAGCTGGGCATCACATTGAGTTTTTATAGCTCCGTGTGCAAACTTGATGGCCTCAACCATTTCGGATTCTGAAATTTCATCCATTTCCCCCTCTACCATCACTACAGAGTCTTTGGAAGCCCCTACCATAATGTCTAAATCGGAGGTCTCTAACTGGCTTTTACTTGGATTGATAATAAATTCACCATTAAGTCGAGCAACCCGAACCTCTGAAATGGGTGACTCAAAAGGAATGTCCGAAATAGCTATACAGGCTGATGCAGCAAGACCTGCCAAAGCATCGGGCATAACATCAGAGTCGTGAGATATAAGCTGTATCATTAGCTGTGTTTCGGAGTGATAGTCTTTTGGGAATAAAGGACGCAACACTCTATCTACCAACCTCATGGTAAGTACTTCGCTATCACTTGGTTTAGCTTCCCTTTTGAAAAAGCCTCCGGGAAACCTTCCCGCAGAGGAAAACTTCTCTCTATAATCAACCGTTAGGGGTAAAAAGTCCAAATCATTTTCTTTCTTTTCAGAAACAACTGTTGCCAAGAGCATAGCCTTACCCATCCTTACAACAACAGAACCATCTGCTTGCTTTGCCAGTTTCCCCGTTTCAATAGAAATCTCTCGACCGTCAGCTAAGCTAATAGTCTCTTTTATAGTTGTTGGTATCATATGTTTTTTATCTCTTTTTGATTTAGAAAGCAGTAGTGTATTTTACTTCCTAACTTTTAATTCTTTTATGATAGAGCGGTATCTCTCTATGTGTGTTTTCTTGAGGTAGTCTAACAGGTTTCTTCTTTTTCCAACCAATTTTATAAGAGACCGTTCTGTGTTGTAGTCCTTTCGGTTGTTTTTGAGGTGTGCTGTTAAGTGGTTAATTCTAAATGTAAAAAGGGCTATTTGTCCTTCTAGAGAGCCTGTATTGGTAGGCTTTCCTCCGTGTTTTTCAAAAATCTTTGCCTTTGTTTCTTTTGTCAAGTACATTCTAATATTATTTAAATGATTATTATGCATCTATTTAGTTTGCGAATATACAACTATCCCCACAACTTTTAAGGTAACTATTTTATTTTGTAAATTCATAAGATTTAAACCAGTAAGTGCTACAAATAGGAGATAAGAAAGGATAGAAATTTTAAAACTCCTATCCTTATAAAAATTCTTTCTATGAAAGGCACATATAAAACAACTTTTATATCGGGTGCAAGTCATGAAATTTCGGCTTACAAAAAGTCATTGCCTTGATAGACAAAGGAAAATTAATCTAAAAACTTAAAGAAAAAGCTTAAGCTCCAAAACACCAACTTAAATTAGTCTATAAACATCTTTTCTGATTGGTCGCGATTGCTGGTAGAACGAACATACATGACCTAAAAAAATCAAGTGATTTTCTAAGATATTTTTGAGTATATACCCAGTCTATATCTTATATTACTCAAAACGGATAGACTTTGTAGGGGATATTTTACCTACAGTGTAAGATGGAATTAGGAGCATCATCAGGCAACAAATAAAGGTTCCTAAATTGATCCATATGAGGTAAGTAGCATCTAAAAATACAGGCACTTTCTCCACATAATAGGTATTTGGGTCCAGGGTTAATATTCCAAACTTTTGTTGCAACAAAAGTAAGCCCAAGCCAATTATATTACCATATATTAAACCTCTAATAATCAAATACCCAGCGTTGTACAAAAATATTTTTGTGATGGTTCTATTCTCACATCCAAAAGCCTTTAGAATACCTATCATCTGTGTGCGTTCTAGGACCAATACGAGCAAGACTGTCATCATATTGATCCCCCCAACCAAGATGATAATACATATAACGGTCAAAATATTGTAATCCAAAAGATTAAGCCACTCAAAAAGAGAATCGTACTTGTAGACAATACTCCTCAAATCCCAATTTACGGGGATCTCCTCATATATCAAATCTCTTATTGGTGGAATATCTTCAAACTGTTTTAAGTAAACTTCATATATCCCTACTTCTTCAGATGTCCATTTATTGATATGTTGAAGATGCCTTATATCTATAAATACATGTGAGGCATCAAACTCGGGAAATTGACTGTTATATATGCCGGATATAGTCAGTATCCTTTGGCTTGGAATATTTTTATCTTTTTTGAAAAAGAAAAGTCGCACCTTCTCTCCCAACTTTAGCCTTAGCTTTTTTGACAAATACTCGGAAATGACAATCTCCTTACCGATAGACTTTCCTGTATTTAGAAATTGCCCCTCAGTAATGTATTTTTCGATCCTTTTAGAGTCAAACCCTTCGGGTATACCCTTTGCTATGATGCCTTCAAAATCAGTTTCTGTGCGAATAATACCACCTTTTTTAATAGTTACAACAACATCATCTACCCTATCTATTTTCTTAATGACATCTATAATCGTATCATTTTTTGCTATGGGTGTTTCTGTTACTTCCGACTGATTACTATCAAAATTTAGGATGTTGATATGCCCGTTAAAATCGCTCAGCTTAGAGCGTATTTCTCGCTGTAACCCAATCCCTGTGCTAATGGCTATCATCATCACTACCATACCCATAGAGATGGCAAAAATCCCCGTTTTTACAATCACAGAGGAAACCTTACTTTTATTACCTTTGGAGAAGATTATTTTTCTCGCTATGAATAGGCTTAAATCCAACCTAAAAAGTCTTTTTGCAACCCTCAAAGTTATGCCATTATTTCTTTTTGGTGGCATTGTCTTTTCTCAATTTAACGAGGATGTGATCTGTGGGGCACAACAGACAGAAGTCTACTTACAAAAGCTGAAAAACAAGAAAGTAGCTATTGTTACGAACCAAACAGGGGCCATTAAAAATGGCAAAGGGCAGTATGTACATTTGGTAGATACGCTGAAAAGCTTAGGGGTGCATATTTCTAAAATTTTCGCTCCTGAACATGGATTTAGAGGGAAAGCAGATGCAGGAGAAACTATCAGCAATGGCTTTGACAGTAAAACGGGGATCAGGATTATTTCTCTATACGGAAGGCATAAAAAACCCCAAAAGGAGCATTTGAAAAATGTTGACATTATTATTTTTGATATACAAGATGTAGGCGTGAGGTTTTACACATACCTCTCTACCCTGCATTATGTGATGGAGGCTTGTGCTGAAAATACGATTCCTATTATTTTGTTAGACCGACCCAACCCCAATGGGTTTTATGTAGATGGGCCTGTTTTAGAAATTGAAAGTAGTAGCTTTGTCGGGCTACACCCTGTCCCCATTATTTACGGAATGACCATAGCAGAATATGCAAGGATGATTAATGGCGAAAAGTGGCTAAATTTTGATATACAAGCCGTTATGACCATAGTACCCCTAAAAAAATATAACCGGTCAGAAAGCTACAAACTACCTATTCACCCATCTCCCAATTTGAGAAGCCATCAAGCTGTTATGCTCTACCCCTCTTTAGCCCTTTTTGAAGGGACTCAGATAACTGTAGGACGCGGAACCGAAATACCTTTTGAAGTTTATGGAGCACCTTTTTTCCCTGATGAAAAATACCCCTTTGTATTCATCCCCTCCCCTAATGAAGGGGCAAAACACCCAAAACACGAAGGAGAAATATGCTATGGCAAAAAGCTAAGCCAATACAGATCAGGTGAGAAAATAGAGTTAAAATGGCTCTTAGAAACCTATAAGGACACCCGAAATAAGGATACCTTTTTCAATTTATTTTTCAATAAACTCAGCGGTACAAAATCACTTAAAGAGCAGGTAGAGAAAGGATTTTCAGAATCGCAAATCAGAAAGTCTTGGGAGGAGAAAATAGCTACTTTCAAAAAGATGAGAGAAAAATACTTGATATACTAAATCCACTGATGAGGATAGAAAAAATAAACTTTGAAAACATTCTTTTTCTAGATATTGAAACAGTATCCGAGTACCAAAATTATACTAAAATGAGTGATTCCAAAAAAGAACTTTGGAACAATAAAATTAGACATAAATTAAAAGACAGTTGCACCCCAGAGCAATACTACGAAAACGCTGGCATTTGGGCAGAGTTTGGGAAGATTATCTGTATCTCCGTAGGCTATGGAAAGAAGTCTTACAAATTACGACAATTTAGAACCACATCTTTTTTTGGTGAAGAGCGAAATATTTTAGGTCAGTTTGGGGAACTTTTAGGAAATCATTTCAATCAGTCTCATCACTTACTTTGCGCCCATAACGGAAAAGAGTTTGACTTCCCCTACATCGCAAGAAGATACATCATCAATGGTATGCCCATTCCTGAGAAGCTCAACTTATTTGGCAAAAAGCCTTGGGAAGTGCCTCTACTAGATACTATGGAATTGTGGAAATTTGGAGATTATAAAAGTTATACCTCACTAAACCTACTCACCAATATACTAGGTATCCAATCTCCAAAAGATGATGTTGATGGCAGTATGATACACAATATATATTATGAAAAAAAGGACATTGGGAGAGTTGTAAATTACTGCCAAAAAGATGTCGTAGCCGTAGCACAAGTCTTCTTAAGATTCCAAAACAAGCCTCTTTTATCAGAGGAAGAAATAAAGAACATTTAAAAAGGCTAACACTAAATTTTCTGATATTAATGTAACCACTCCCTCCTCACTTCAATCCCTGATTGCTAAGTTAGATTAGTAGTCTATCAGCTAAGTTCAAATGGCTTCATAAATCTTTCCCGGAAGAGGTCTTATAATTCCTTTTATTTCCATTTCTAAAAGCATTGGGAATATTTTGTTTAGTGGGTACTTTAAGGCGATAGATAGGTGGTCTGCAGATAGTTTTCTGTTTTCTTTTAGATGATTGTATATTACTTTTTCTTCCTCAGTCATTGCAAAAAGAGATTGCTTCACAACAGATTTCCTACTATTCTCTATGTCCCAGTTTAGAGTAATCGCTAAATGTTCAGGATGGCTTATGATTTGAGCAGTTTGATTTTGAATAAGGTCATTACACCCCTCACTAAATTTATCTGTAGCTCTACCGGGAACAGCGAAAACTTCCCTACCGTAAGAGTTCGCCATTTCGGCTGTCAATAAAGCCCCCCCTTTTTTGGCAGATTCTATAACAATAGTAGCTTCGGATAAACCTGCAATGATTCTATTTCTACTGACAAATTGACTGCCAATAATATTATCGGCACTCCAAAACTCTGTAAGAAAACCACCGTGTGATTCTATATTTTTTTGATAAACTCTGTGCTTATCGGGATATATGGTATTCAATCCATGGGCAAGACAAGCGATAGTTTGCAAGTTGTTATCCATCGCTTTTTTATGGGCAAAGATGTCTACTCCGTAGGCAAACCCGCTTACAATAATTGGATTAAAAGGCTTTAAATATGATACCAAAGTCTCACAGAAGTCTCTGCCGTAAGCTGTCATATTTCTTGTACCGACAATACTAATACATCTGTGATTATTCAAGTTGATATTACCCTTTTGAAATAATACAATAGGCGAATCCTCACAGAATTTTAGCCGATGGGGATAGTTGTCATTATCAAAGTACAAGCATGAAATATTGTTCTTCCTGACAAATTGAAGCTCTCGCTCTGCTTGTAAAAAAAAGGGGGCAGGGTTTTTAAAATGATTTTTTAAGGAGGCACTTACAATTTTGCCCGATAAATCAGTACTGTTAGAATTCTCAAATACTGCTTTTGCGGACCCAAAATGAGAAATCATTTTTTTGGCTACCTTACTACCAACTCTAGGGACACGACTTAGTGCTAGAGCGTAGAATAGAGAATCATCCATCTAAATAAGTCTCAGTGTTAAAAAAAAGAGCAGACTTACTCCTTATTCACGGTGAAATTTCTTTTCCACATTCATATAGAATCGGGATTCATCTATGTTAATATCTTCCAAAGAAAGATTTTTTATTACATTCCATTTGGTAGTCGCCACTCTTCTAATACTGTTCTTTCCTCCCTCATAAGTATACTCAAAAGGCATTTCAAATCTAGGGATAACTCCCCTCCACCTGTACATAACCTTATCATGCTTAATCCCTTTTAATTGGAGAGTAGGGATAGTGGGAAACATCAAGTATTGATCAAATATGGGCCTTAAATCTATTCTGCAACGACTATCGAAAAAGTTTACAACAGTATTTTTGTTAACAATACGATATTTATAAGTTTCAGTAAAGTCTTTTAGTGCCTTCCACCATATCTCATCATTGTCTATAACCGATCTTATAGTATTTAGCATCAGTGCTGTTTTAAAATAAACATCATTGTCATAATTATTTAATAGGTTTTTCTCCCTCTTTTGAACAATGGGTTGCTTATTTTTTACCATATTTTTGAACGAATTGATGTATTTGATTGACTGTTCCTCTCCATAAAAGTATCTTAAATAAAGGGACTCAGAATAAGTAGTAAAGCCCTCTTGTATCCAAAAATCGTTTAGGGTTTTAGCAGTAATGCTATTTCCAAACCATTCGTGTGCAGACTCGTGTACAATAATAAAGTCAAAATCAAGACCCATCCCCGAGTTGGTAAGGTCCTTCCCCATATAACCGTTTTTGTATCCGTTTCCATAAGCAATAGCAGACTGGTGTTCCATACCAAGAAATGGGGTCTCTACGATCTTGTATCCATCTTTGGCAAAGGGATAGCTCCCAAAGTAGTGTTCAAATGCTCTAAAAAACTTTGGCACTTGTTCTTTGAAGTGCTTTTTTGCCTTATCCTCATTTTCTTTTAAGATATAGTAGTCAACCTCAACACCTTCTTCTTCACCACCAAAATGGGTGTAGTCTGCAATATTGAGCGTTACGCAATCGCTATTTATAGGATATTGAACCCTCCACTTCCATTGTGTTTTATTATTATTCAAAATATTCCTGCCCTCTGAGTGTCCATTGGATACGGCTACCAAACTAGATGGAACTGTAATTGCAATATCCATACCCTCATCTGGTTCATCATCTTTTCCAAATTTTGCCGGCCACCAACATCCTGCCCCACTGCCTTGAGAGGTGGTTGCTATCCAAGGATTACCTGAAGAATCTTCAGAAACAACAAAGCCTCCTTTCCCCCAAGGGGGATTTTCGGCCTCTACGAACCCCCCACTGTAAAAAACAGTCAACTCCTCCTTTTTCTTTTTGTGGAGAGGTTTTTCAAATAATACAATTGCATGGTCTTCCTTTCTCCTAAAATTCAAGCTCTTCTCATCGTACAAAATGGAATCTATTGAATATGCCCTGTTCAAATCTATTCTAATAGCGTTAACAGGGACCAAGGGCAGGAACTTTATCACATTGTGTCCACTTATATTTTTTTTCTCTATATCTACATCCAAAGCCAAGTCATACTTTAAAACATCATAACTCAGAACACCCAACGGAGCCTTGTCTCGTGATCTTTGTGCACAGGAAATAACAAAGATTGGAATAATAAATAGAGTCAATATTTTTATCATCATAGGTAGCGACATATGGTAGCAAATTACATATTTTTTTTACTATTTTCCAACAATTAAACCAAGATAGATTGAACTACCAAGTACGACAAATAAGAATAAATGTTCATACACTAAATTTTAATGGGTGTTTTCTAAGCTTAAGTTTTTTTCTTGATATTCGAAACTTTTGTTTTAAAAATCCTCTAAATCTTTAGTTTTGGGGCTGAATGAAACCTCTTTATTTTAGCCTTGCCCTTGTATATATGCTATATTTACACAATTAAGGAACATAGCTGTGGGACGCACCGATTATAAGTCTGTGGAGTACCCTCTTGTGGACGACCTTTTGTCAACAAACCTAAGAAGCAATGGTACTATGAAACAGAAAAAAAGAAGAGGCAAGACCTCTAAAGCCAAGAAGTCTTTGGCTTTGGGGTAGTTCACGGATAATATCAATTTCTTAGAAAAGTTATAGAATACCTTAATAAGTTTAGTGTAAAATAATATATAGTTACCTGAAAAAATACTCGCGAAATTCAAGAAAGATAAGAAATCTAATAAGCATTATCTCTAACGAAACTAAAAATTCAACACAAATCCTACAAAAACAGCTCTTCTTTGGAAATTCATTTGATGAGTCTTACCTGTTTTATAATCAAAATGTATAGTATAGGGGTTTGCCCTATCGAGTAGATTATTTAGACCGATAATCCACAAAAATGATTTATCCTTCAGATAAAATATTTTGGACAACGCCAAATTGACCGTCATATAGTCCAAAAAGTGCTTGTTATGGAATGTTTCTATATCAAACTTCGGGACATGCAATTGTCTGACCTTGTCATACTCTGAGTAGATAGGAGTGTATAAATCTCCTTTTTTTCTAGTGAAAGATAAAGAGGTATTTAAAAGATTTTTAAAGCTATAGGAGAATAAGACATTCATCAAATAGGAGGTGTCTTTTTCTAAAAAACGGATGCGCTTATAATGAGAATAACGTTGAAACGTATGATTTGAAAATTTTATTTTAAAAGGTCCTTTTTTATAAATAAAAGAAATTTCCCCTCCCGTGATTTCAGGATTCTGATATGATACTTCTAATGCCCTATCAAAAATAGGTTGTGTCTCCATCTTATGATACATAGCTATTCTAAACTCTATTCTCTTAAGAAAAAGTATGTACTCAGCATCTAATTGAGTACTGCTAAGGATACGATCTGAATAAACTCCAAAATCTGAAGCATTATAAGTTCCTATTCCAAAAAGAATTTTATGCTTCCTATTATTACTACTATAGTGAGTCCTAAAGCTATATGTAAAAGGATGACTTTTAGGGGAGTTATACAGCGCATTTTTAATAGAAAAGAGCATAGAAATATTTTTTATCTTCTGACTTAATATGAGAAAAAATTCTCCATGTTTTTTAGAATAATCGTTTGAAGACCACCCTCTTTCTAGATTAAAACCACTATTTATTTTCGTGCTATTTAAAAACCATTCTAATTTTAAACTCGCAAACGCAATATTTTTTACGCTATTCAGACTATTTATAAGGTCTTTTTCTATATAAGAATATGCAACAGCGCCTGATATTTTTATACGGTTCAATGAATAATTGTCAATAGTTAATACATTATAATTCCTTATAGATTTATATCTATAAACCTCTTTATCACCAAAAAATCCAAGCGTTTTATAATCAGCTAGTAGACCCTTTGAGTAAAATTTTAGTCGTGTTTTTTGAGCTATTAATAAACTGGTATTTATGCCATAATCATAAGAATGATAATATCTTAGAGCGCCTAAAGTTATCGGATTAAATAGTCTTCCCAACCACAAATTGCCATAGTTTAGAGACAACTGAAAGCCCCCTTTGTCATCAGAAATTCCTTTATACACACCCCCTCCAAATAGGTGAGCCACTATGGTATTAGAATTATTGATGCTCTTCTCTGTATCACTGTTCATGCTAATGGCACTTCCTAAGGTGTTTGAAAAATAAGCAGGGGCATTAGAAGGAAAAACTTCAATATTATTTATTAAAGTATTATCTATCGCCGATCTAATAGCCGATGTCCCTAGATTTATATCCCCTATAGAAATGTCGTATAAAGGAACCCCATTTAAAAAGTACCCCGTTCTCGAAGCTGGGCTTCCCCTGATAGAAAGTCTCCCTTCTTCAGCAACGCTACTCGAAAAATGATCTGCACTCAACCCCATTACTATATCAGCTCTAGCAGATGGATCACTATATATTTCCATCTTTGTTACTACCTTTGTAGAATAGGAGCTAGCAAATGTTTTATTGGGCTTTTCTAAAATAACTTCGGAGAGTTGTATTGGTTTTTTTTTTAGTACGACTACATTGTCTTTGTTTATAAAATCGTGAACAGAAATTTTTAAGTCCTCAAATCCGGGCTTTGCAAAAAATAGAGAATCTGTTTTAAGACTATTTATATCCAAAAAAAAATGCCCACTCTTAGAAGATATGCTATAATAATTACTACTATTTAGCAGAAATATAAAAACACCCTCTCCGGGCTTACTGTTTTTTGTTAAAATCTTCCCTTGTATGGAAATGGGAGTACTCTTCTGGGCAAAAGATAATAAGGTGAAACAGAATAAGTATAAAACGTTTAAACATAATTTCCAACAATGGACACTTATTGTCATCCATTTTTGTCTTTATACATACTGTACAATTTTTCGTACTTTTTTACTTTATCATCTTCCCCCTTTTTTTTATACAACGAAATAAGGAGATAGTAAATAGGTTTCCTCCCCCAAGAAGGACTTAGAGGAAAACTAGAACTTTTCTCAGGTAGTGTGAGCGCTTTTAATAAAAATTTTTCTGCCTTCTTTCCTCCCCCGTACTGCTTTGGAGTGTAAAAGTCAATACTTGCATTGGCATAATAGGCTCTTATATTCTGATCATCAAGGGAGATAGCCTTGTTTAAAAATTCCTGTATCTTAGATGACTGAACCATTATATCTTGCTTTGGAATAAATTGGTAATTGTTATTCTCAACAAGTGCAAGAAGAGCATAAATCTCCGAATCTTTATCCGAAATCTTATAAAGATAGTTTAATGATTTTTGAACCGCATCCTTTATTTGAGTTAGAGATTTCTCATCTTTACCTTTAGTTTGCTTTCTCAAAGCAATGGAATACATATACCACGAATATCCTAACCAATAGTACGCGTATTTTTGTTCTACTTTTGATCGGTAGTCCTTTTCAAGGGCTTTATGTAACTCATTAAAACACTTATCTCCTTCTATGTAATGGTAGTTAAAAAAGCAACTCTGAATCTTTTTTTCCACATCTATTAGTACGCCAGGAGTCTTTTCTTGGGAATAGGAAAAGAAAGATAATACCCCTACAAGATAAACAATAAAGTAGTAATTTTTCATTTTTTTTACTCTTAGATTAAGTTTCTTCAATCTATCTTTAATATAGATAACATGGGCAATATAGCAATTGCAGATTAAACTAGCAAACTAACAATATCACAATATCGGTTTTTCCCAATATTTTCTAGCCTTAACTACGGTCTTGGTAGAGACCCCAAGCCTTCCACTAATATCTCTCACAGATTTGCCCTTGTCTAATAAATTCATAATCTTTTGGGTACGCACTTTTTTAAGAAAGTCCCTTCTGCTTTCAATACTTCCAACCTTCCTCCCCAACTTACCCCCTTTCATTACGTAAATCTTCCTGCCCATGTCTGTCCGTTCCAATATATTCTCTCTTTCCAATTCATAAAGAGAACTCATTACCGAAGTGATGAGGTTCCCCATACCCTTTACAATCACATTCACGCCCTTATCTTCAAAAAACTTAAGAAAGAAAACAGACTGTCTTGCCTCTTCCTTAGAATCTGGGAAGCGGGAATAACCTTAAGTTCAATCTTTATTTTTGAATTTCTTCTTAAAAAATATTACCCGTGTTTCCATCACAAAGAATAATGCATAACTTATTTACCAATCATATTTTTATAAGCTAAGTAGAGCCATTTAGACTGTTTAAGTCCCCGCCAATGTTTTTTGGATGGTGACAGGTGTCATCTTGCACCTTTTTTACGGTTATCCTTTTTGCAAAGCATTTGGCAATTTTCAATGACGGTGTGCCCGCCCTCAATCCATGGGGTGATGTGGTCTGCATCCATTTCTTCAATGGGAAACTCTTTTTTACAATCTTTACATTTGCCATCTTGTTTTTCATAAACTTGGCGTTTTTGTCGGTCGTCAAAAGCACGAATACTGAGAAACTTCAGCTCTCGTTCTAAAATATAAGTATAAATACCTTTTTTACTGGTAACATCATAATCTTCCATTAATTTTCTTGTTTCCTCTTCTATTTCTTCGGGTTTAAAAGGCTCGTTTTTATGATCTTTGTAGAGTTTACCCCAGTCAACCCCTTTCATCTCTTTTCGATATTTTTTAAAACCACGTTGCACCCAAGCTATTACTGATTGAAAATAATTCCACAGTTCTTTGGCGTCTTCTTTGTGTTGATTTTGCGCCATGTAGTCTTCTATTTTATTATCGCTAATCCATTTGATGGCTGTTTCAAGGTAAGCTTGTCTGTTGACTGCCCCGTTTATATACTTGGAAGCGATTTTATAAGCCGGACATCCAGTTTTTGAAAAGTAGCGTTTGGCATCACTCACAAAAGAGCCTTTATAGACCGCATTTCTCAGCTCTTGCTTGGTGAGTTCTTCTCCGGCAATATTGATTACTTGAAACCATTCTAATTTTTCTCTGTCAGTGCCTTTGCATTGATATATGCTCAGCTCATAGTCTAAAATTTTAGCTTGCTCTTCTTTGTATAAATTATGAAAGTTAAAGTCATTTAAAGAAAAGTTTCCAATTACATATTCGCAAATGGAAATGGTGCGCTGTTGCCCATCTATAATTTCAAAGGTGCCATCATCATTGACCGCCCAATACATTAAGTTTAAAGGAAACCCTTTTTTAACGGTTTCAATAACGGCGTTCCTTTGTGCATCTTTATAAATAAACTCTCTTTGGTAGGGTGGGCGAATGTCTAATTTACCGCCATATCCCCTCACTCCCTCTTCTTGATTGTCTACATAGCCCTCAACTAGATCTTTTATTGTGATTTTAACTTCTTGAACTTTCATTTTTATTCCTAATTTTCTTTTTTTCTTTTTATAAGTATTCTGATATATTTTTCTACTCCATTTATAACAGGTCTGCCATGTTTTGAATTTGGATGCCTTATTCCATGATTTTTTTCTCCAGTGTTAGTTATTCCTAATATTTCAAACTGGTCAGGATTATATTTATCTAAAAAGGTAAGAGGCACCCCCATGACTCCATCATAGTCATTGGGTATATCTACCGTTTTGTCTACATTGATGGCATCGTAATTGTCGTAAGTGGGGTAGTTTTCTGGGGTATATTTTTTATATAGAGTTAATTCCTCGTTTCGTTTGTTATGCTCGAGATTGGTGAACCAGCGTACTCCTTTTATCCTGATAAATCTTTTACCTTCGCTAACTCTAGTGTTTGCAGCATAAAATGGATAATTGTTTGGCACCTGAAATTCTCTGTCCCCACTCGAAATACTTAACCCAAACCAAATTTTATTAGCCTTAATTAAGGGAAAAATCTCTTTATAGGTGGTAGCATTTTGATTGCCAATAATCAAAAACTTTTTATCGTAATCTACGAGTTGTGCTACATATTCCCTAAACAGGGAAAAAGGTGGGTTGGTTACTACAATATCAGCTTTTTTTAAAAACTCTCTGCATTCTGCACTCCTAAAATCACCGTTTTCTTTGAGTTTTATCTCCTGAGTATCTTCTTCGCGTGGATTGTTTTCACCTTTTCTAAAACCGTTATAGGTTAATGCAATGGCGCGCTCACAGTCATTTTTGCTAAAAGCGTCCTGCTGTTGGCTTCTATAACAGGTTGTGATCAACTGCTTTAGTCCCAAATGCTCAAAATTTTTGGAAAAATACTTATAAAAATTACTCACAGTAGGGTCATCACAATTGCAATACACCACTTTATTTTTAAAATAGTTTTTGTAATGACTTAGTTCGTTTTCAATGTCATTAAGCTGCGTATAAAACTCATCTTTGGCATTTTTCCTAGCCTTATGTAAACTTTTATTTTGTGATGTCTGTGGCATACTCTTAAGTAATAGTCTATTTCGGTTCTCGTATCTTTCAAATATTTTCTAAATGATGGAGCTTAAAATTCTCTTTTGTGTAGCGCCGTCTAATACTCAGATTCCCAAATTTAGTATAATTTTTCGGCTTTGAAACCACTACATTTTTAATCCTTTTCATCTCCAAAATATTTTTTTTGATTTATACCTGTTTTTTTAAAAAAAATATTATGTTTGCCCTACTGAATATAAATGTACTTTTTTTGAAAAATTAATGACGATGATTACTCCAGATCTACCTCATCCTAGATAATTGAATTTTTATGGAAATAATAAGGGTTTTGAATTTAAAAAAAGCTGAATCAGCTGATACCGTTTTAGATAAAAGAGCTATTGAAGAAGAGGTGAAAAAAATAAAAGACCTAGCTACTACGGTAACCATTAAACGCAAGCAAACCTCTTTGACAGCGTTAGGGAATAATGTTTTTGATGATTCAGCTTTAAAAACGATAAACTATCCTAGTAGCGGGACAGATTATCTAACTTTTTGGAATAGTGAACTCCCTTCAGGGGGGTATGCTTGTTGCGCAATAATTAAAAACCGCAAGGAATTTAGTGCCTTAAAGAGATATTGGCATTAAAAAGAAATTTTGCTAGAGTGTTAATGAAAATGAAAAATAAAATAATAAAATAATGAAAAATAAAATAATAATGAAAAATATGAAACCAATTTTTAAATTAAATGCTATATTGTTATTACTGGTGTGGTTTTTTGTCTCTTGTGAGACTGAACCTCCCCATATAGCGGTTACAGGGGTTAGCCTATCGCCTAATAGTGTATCTGATTTAAAAATCGGTGAAAAACAACCGTTAAGAGCAAACGTTACCCCTAGTAATGCTACTGACAAAACAATAAAGTCATGGTCATCAAATAACACCAAAGTAGCCACGGTAACTAATAAAGGTCTTGTAACGGCCGTTTCGGCGGGGACAGCTACCATTACAGTAACAACCAATGACGGCGACAAAACCGCAACAGCAACGGTAACAGTCATAGCACCGGTTACGGGGGTTAGCCTATCGCCTAATAGTGTATCTGATTTAAAAATGGGTGAAACACAACAGTTAACAGCAACCTTTACTCCTAAAAATGCTAGTGACAAAACAATAAAGTCATGGTCATCAGATAAACCCGGAATAGCCACGGTAGATACTAACGGTCTTGTAACGGGCGTTTCGGCGGGGACAGCCACCATTACAGTAACAACCAATGACGGCAACAAAACTGCAACGGCAACAGTAACAGTCATAGCAGCGCAACCAGGCACAACAACACCAAAAATAGCGGTTACGGGGGTATCGCTTAATAGTGTATCTGATTTAGAAAGGGGTAAAACAAAACAGTTAACAGCAAATGTTACTCCTAGTAATGCTAGTGACAAAACAATAAAGTCATGGTCATCAAATAAACCCGGAATAGCCACGGTAGATCCTAACGGTCTTGTAACGGGCGTTTCGGCGGGGACAGCCACCATTACAGTAACAACCAATGACGGCAACAAAACTGCAACGGCAACAGTAACAGTCATAGCAACGCAACCAGGCACAACAACACCAAAAATAGCGGTTACGGGGGTTAGCCTATCGCCTAATAGTGTATCTAATTTAGAAAAGGGTAAAACACAACAGTTAACAGCAAATGTTACTCCTAGTAATGCTACTGACAAAACAATAAAGTCATGGTCATCAAATAACAAAAGAGTAGCCACGGTAACTAATAAAGGTCTTGTAACGGGCGTTTCGGCGGGGACAGCTAC